>RXPK01003106.1:0-54652 GCA_004143645.1 Protaetia brevitarsis | reverse complement strand
CGCAGAAGTCTTTTTCTTCTTCAGGTACCCCTATGTAGGTTTTACAAATATGTGTTTATATAAAAAAAACATCTGATATTTATAACTACAATGTAATATTATTTATAGCAAATAATAGAAATCTCCCCAGTTCCCAAGAATATATTTAATATGAATAAGTCTTTCATAAACCTAAAGGCACGCACAATAAAAGAAATACACATGCAAAAACTTAAATGAAGTTTAATTCATTATTGGCAAAATATAAAACAGAGATTGAGTTAACTATGTAAGACAGATAACGGACAAAGCATTTGCTTTGAAATAACCAAATTTAATTTAACCTAACTAAATATTGAGCTAAAAATGGGCAAATAAATATTCCATTAACAGAAATAAAAATTTGTTCATTTAACCCTTCTTTTATTTAAAATAACGAAATATGTTGCTGAATTAACTAATTTTTCATGATAAAATTTTGTTGAAATTATTTTATTATCTTAAACAAATCGGTTTTTGAGTGTGGGTAATACAAAATGTATAGGTGCTACTCTAAAGAAAAATATGTTTTAAATTTTGGGAATTCCATACTTGCTCTAAGGGAAAACACAGCATTTAGTTCTTAATTACTCCTTCATAATCGACTGCAGGTATATGTTTCCGAATTTTTAAACTCGGAATACTTATTTTTTTTTTAATTTCCTGGAAGACTCTGGCCAATTCAATGTCTTTTTTGTTTCATCATGATAGTCACTCACGTTGCTCAAATATAAGAGTGGGCCAACCCACTCTGAAAAAGGTTTATGGAATAAACGTAATTAATGAAGGTACTTATGAATACCAGAAATGGTTATGTTTATTAATCTGTATCCATCAAGGACCCCCAAATAGTTAGATGATCAAAAAAATGCATTTTTATTTTCTTCTCTTAAAATGGCACTCTTTTTTTTAATTGAATGTTTTATATCTTGCTTTTTTTTTTGACAGCGAAAATATTTGATTTTGAAAATACCCTCCAGCCCCAGAATTGCAGCAAAGAAGCTAAATAGTGGTTAGGAATTTGAAAAGTGGTTAATTTGTAATCGAAACAGGAAAAGATCTAACAAAATCTCCACCCCTAATTATATCAATGTCCATATTGCCTTTTAGATAGTTTCTACTAAGCACATGAGAGAGATTTTTTCATGTATTCTATCAAATTTAAATAAGAGCGGAAGCCTGAATAATCATACTTTCACTCCTTAATTTGCTTTTACTCATGAAACACTACTAATTCAGCTGACTTTTATAGAATATTTTTTTTATATTGAAAGGATACTGAATAAACGTTCTTCCGGGTGGCTTTTCTAAGCACCGCAAAGTTTTAGCCGTTTAAAAATATGCGAATTTTTTTCACGATTTTTCAAAATGAATATTTTGTCGTGAAACATAAATAGGGCCAAATTTTGGAAAACTCTCCCGGGATATTTTTCATTTAACTCTTTAGAATAAAGCACAAATATTATTCAAAAATATTTATTGGCTTTTGAAAGAAAGGAACATAAAAATCACTATATTGTAAATGTGGACCTTAGCAGATGCAATATTCTCTTTGAAGAATACTATATAGCAGTATAGGTTTGGCGCTATTTTAATATTTGTATAAAGCCGATTGAGTAATCAATGTCAACCCTTGTGATTAATTTCATCCATTTGACGGTACCAGAAAAATGTCGATGAAAGTGGGCGAAGCCCTTAAAGATCACATCCTACTTTTAGATAGTAATGAGGAAAAAGCAGAAAACGGAAAATTATGTCCAACATGCACCATACACTAGCTCGCCTGGGTTCCTCCTTATTTTCTGTATTTTTTGGAGTAAGTACTTTTATGGTAGGGGCCACCATAAAAGTATTTGCTCCAAAAAATACAGAAACACCAGTTGTGTCAAAAGCTGTGGACTTAAATGTATTCCTGCTTGTGTGCTTTTCCACTTAGTGCAGATAACTTTATACGCATCCTGTATTTATTTGTCAAATCTGCCTTCACAATCAGTTATTGAAAGAAGAAAAAAACGCTATAAAATGCTTTACTATTGCTTAAATAAAACATTATTAAGAAGCTATTAATACACTTCTACGTATACCAAATTCATATTACGAAAGTAGCCCAAATACATTGACGTAATAATACGTTTATAACGTCACTACTAGTTTTCGGTACGCAATAAAAACGTCACAGCAACAGCTTCAACGCCACATCGATATTCACTCTTGCGAAAAAGGTGAAAAGAAAAAGTTGTTCATGTCTACAAAAAATACGGAAACACCAGTTGTGTCAAAAGCTGAACTTAAATGAATTCCTGCTTGTGCGCTTTTTCAATTGGTGCAGTTAACTTTATACGCATACTTTATTTATTTTTTCAAATCTGCCTTCACAAACAGCCATCTATAATTTGCATCAATTAGTTAGAGAAAGAAAAAAAACGTTATAAAATGCTTCACTATTGCTTAAAAAAACATTATTAAAAAGCTATTAATACACTTCTACGTATACCAAATTCATATTACGAAAGTTAGCACAAATACATTGACGTAATAATACGTATATAACGTCACTACTAGTTTCCGGCACGCAATAAAAACGTCACAGCAACAGCTTCAACACCACATCGATATATACTCTTGTAAAATGTTAAAAGAAAAAGTTGTTCATGTCCACCTTGTAGTTTACCACCAACGTATTACCAGTTGTGTCGCGCAAGTACATACATACGTATCAATTAGCTCCATATCGTTGAATAACTCTAGCTAGGTCAAGGTGATACGCAAAATTTAGTTACATTTGTTTTATTTTCAAAGAATAAGGAAAAACCGACAAAGGAACATGTTCTTTTAAAGTATGTTCAGATTAGTTAAATGAATGAATGAAAACTGATTAGATCAATAGGACATGCATAGCCTTCATCTACCCGTTTTCTCTAATATTGATATGATAGGTATTAATCAGTCCACATGCAAATTGACTATCAGGTTTAGATAGTTAAGGCTTTGATTATAATCACCAAAATTTTGGCTGTTCGAAGAAGGTATTGCACTAATTCCTCACTCTATATGTTAAAATATAGGCCAAAGTGTAACTCCTATTGTTTTATTTGTGGGAAAATTTACATCGATTTCCTAAAAACTTCGCGGCCGTATGCCACACAGGTGTAACGCTAAAATACGTCACTTACGAGGCATATTTTAAGACAGGCGATCGCAAATGTATTAGTCCTCTTTCGGAAATCAGACTCACAATCCTATAAAAATTAAACTAAAAAAATTAAGTACATAATTTGTTTCCCAGCACGCATATTTTAATAAAGAATGTCGCAAAGGCAGCCTGCATGAATTACCTCGGTAATTCCTTCTGTTGCAAAGGTACGGTAATCCCCGGTGGTGAATTATTCATAAGTGCTGTTTTACTTCTTTGCCGATGAGTAAACCAGGTTTTATCAAACAACTGTTAATTATCTGTTAGCACACCCAATTAGTCTATAGATATATCTAATAATTATATGTCTAATAACGCCACGGATATGTCCGTGTTTACAATGTATATGACATATTTTCTGTCACGTATTTACACGAAAACTAATAAAGAAAAGAAGTTACAGTAAACTCCATTAGAATTGAAACGACATCCCTCAAAAGGTATCACAAAAAAACGTATGCAGAGTAGAGCTTAAATAAATAAAAGTATGGGGCTTTTATGAAATATGACGCCTGCCGCTGTCATCTTTCTAGTGCCAAACTAATCGATATGATTACAACAACCATGATATAAAAAATTTGTTCGCGTCGCATGAACTATTTGCACTATTATGCACTTTTTAGAACTTTTGTGTGCAAAAGTGCATAATAGTGCAAATAGTTCATGCGACGCGAACAAACTTAAACACTAATGAAACAATATCAATTGTGCAGAGCATAAATGATTCAAGTTGTGGATTTTTCTTCTTTGTTATAAATATTTCTTTTTGTTTCTTTCAAATTGCACAATTGACATTTGTTCATTGGCATTTGCGCATTACTGTCGTTGTTGTTGTCATGATTTTCACGTGGATTTGACATTAAAAAGTATGGTAGCGACAAAAGCCATATTTCATAGAAACGTTTTTAATTTTTCCCAGATACTTTTTAAGAAATTTGCAAATTAGTACATATGAATGTATTTCTAGGCCCTTTAGCTACGGGTATCTTATAAAAAAGAAGCAATGAGGGTACAATCTAGAAAGTTCGGGTGGAGGTAGTAAACTCTTTATACCATATATCTTATGTATAGTATCGTCCCTATTAGACTGAATATTTGACAAGTACGTGGGAAAATAAATCTCCTCCTTTTATACTTCTTTATAGATCCTTATAGATCCATCTACCAGCTCTCTCACCGAACTGACTTATTAAATTTTTTTATAATATAGGAATTAGGCTAACAAAAATTGCAATTAATTTAATATAATTACAATTACAAATCCTATCCAATTTTTCAAAACTGTGCTCTAATTAAACAGAATTACAGCAATTTTTGCTTACCAATGTCGTAACACATACATTGAATACATTGTACTATCAAAATTGTCGTAAAGATGGCAACTCTCCTATTTCAACACAATATCAATATATATCCAATATAAATTCTATGCATGCCAGACACGGCCAAAAATTATTTATCTATTTAATAATAATACCTCACCACTACAGGCGTTGAAGGCCCTTGGTTTAGGGTGCCGGAACAGGCCGAGCCGCTGAGAAGTGTTGTCCGAAAGGTCACCCAACCAACAACCGATATTGCTGCTTAACTCGCAAGACTGGCAATCATGCACCCTTCCTTCGCAGCCGTACTGCCGGCTATTTATCTATTTATCAGATAAATATTTTGTAGGAACTGCGATCATTAAAACGGCGATTCGCATCGCACCACGGCGGAATCGGCGAATCAATCCCAATGCAAGGGGCAATGGGCGCACAACGAGTTTGTATTTAATCTCATGATGTCCAACTGAACCTAATTTTGATTTAATTTTACACCTACCGTTTTCTTAGCGTAATTTCACATTCATGAAAACCCACGCGGGTGAAGCCATTAACAACTAACATTAGTCTTATACACATATTTAACGGAATAATTTGTTTTGGTCAAATAAACAAATTATTGAACCATAAATATACTTTATTAATTTCAAATACTTTAACTTAAAGAGTGCAAGCTTTTTCCCAAGAAAAATTTACCTCACGCAGGATTTTACCGGACGAGCGCTCTACCAATTGAGCTAGCGAGAGCGAACTTATTATGTAGCAGAAATACATTAATTCGTTACTTTAACTTGAATATTTCTTTAAGAGTTACTTAATAGCCATAAGCCTACTTTTCCACTAAATAAATTTTACTTTAGTTTGGGTTAATATCGATTGTTTTCAATTGAAAGCTGTATTATTTAATAAGGAAGAAAGCTGCTTACTAAAGGTGGCTCTATAATTCAAATAATTTTTTTCTTAGTACTTAATAAACATTTATTTCAACTAGTTATTTTGATTCTGCATATAGCGACAAAGACTTTTTCCCAGTATATCTATTATAAAGGAAATAATAAAGTAAATGTGAATGTAAATAGATAAAACAGTAGAAATAAATATTTGTATCACTAATACAAATTACAATACGGATAAAATTATCGATCAGTTAATTACAACATTAAATTTTTTCTACTCTTTGAAATAACTGAACCCCATCTTGCAAACAAATTTGTCTTATATTTTTTCTTAATGCAATATTTCCTCTTGATATCCCGAAAAATTAATCAGTGATTTCATTAATTAAAAAATTAATGAATCTCTTTCTTTCTTAGATTGACAATAACAAATATAGCATCACAGAGTATAAATTTTCATATACCTTCATGATTCTAATCTCAACTATAAGAACAAATTGCTGCCAGTTTTTTTTTTTTTCTGATTCGTCTGTGATTAGATTACAACGAAAAATAGTTACCACATGATATAGATAGAAAATATTAAAATACCAATCCGGAAACCAGAATGCATAAACGCTCACATTCGTTTTTTCTTTCATCATAGGAGATACAATTCATGCAGCAGGGGACGAAGTGTGTGTATATAATAAAACTGCCGATCAGCTTGGAATTTAAATAGTTATGAGTTACAAAATAGGATATGTGGATACGAGAATAACAGGTATCCCAAAATATGGTGCACCATACCTTGCACAACTCCAGATTCTGAAAGAGGTATGGATCTTTTGTATTTATTAAAATGTTTTTTTTTTTTTTTGTGGAAAGGCAATAGTAAATAAAATAAGTAATCTACTGCTTTTATAATTTCCAGTGTGTGTACTGATGCTGATAGTTGCGAACCTTTCGCAACATTCTTCAGGAATTCAGATCCAAATGACGCAGAGACCGTAAGCTATTTGAGACAATTTGTCTGTAACTCAATATCAACCAGACGAAAACACTATATATGTTGCCCAAACAAACCATTAAACGGTAATCATGGCAAACCACCAACCCCAGTCGCACCAGTAAGTGAAGAACAATGTGGAATAGCTAGCGAATCATTTAAAGTCGTTGGCGGTAGCATAGCAGATTTAGGTGACCACCCGTGGGCAGCCTTGTTGCAATACTATAGCAGAGGACAGTATTCCTTTAAGTGTGGAGGAACATTAATTAATCGTAGATACATAGTTACTGCAGCGCATTGCATTAATGAGCGAGAAGGGAAACTGTAAGCATCTACAACTTAATGCTTCGTATCCAAAAAAAAATAACTGTTAACACATTTATTTTGTTACAGTCTAAATGTAGTTTTGGGCGAACACAACACAACATCACCAATAGATTGCTATGCAAACTCGTGCGCTCCCAAACCAAAAGTTTACAGAGTAGAAAAGGTTACTCAACATCCTGGTTGGATTAATGGTCGTCCACAGTTCTATGATGATATTGCATTACTGCGGCTTGCAGAAGATGTAGAATTTTCTGGTAAATATGTATACACTGCATCCATAACGTTTTCCACAAATTTATTTAAAACAGGGAGGTTATTTATAGGAAAAGGGCTCGAATATGTCAATTGGTATTTCTTCAAGAGGCTGTATATATCTATAGGTATATGGATAAGTGGGAGATTATTATATCTTGCATAGGATTCTTGCCTTGAAGATGTTTAAGAATAACAAGAGATATGAAGACTACTCCTACCACATCCCCCTTCTCTCCGACTTGGTAATCATAGAAGAGGCAGGAATGCTACCGAGCAGCAAATATGCAAGATTAGGACATAATAATATTGTCGTTTATGTGGAATATCTTTTTAACAGAAAGTTCGAGATGGAAATCAGGGATCGGGTAAACTAGAATCAATCCAACTACAAGCATCGGTTTGGATAATTAATCTGGTTCACTGATGGATCAAAAACCGAGTACGGTACTGGAGCTGGAATCTACAGTGAGATTAGAAACATAATAATCACCCTCCCTCTGGGAAAATATGCCACAGTCTTTCAAGCAGAAGTATATACAATACTGCATCGTGCAACAGAAATGACTCAAAGAGCTTATAAGAATAAACGGTTTGATATTGCAACAGACAGCCAGGTGATAATGAGGTAGACTGTCATTGCCCGGATATTAGGCAATTGAATGAAATGAAAACGCCGAAATTAACAAAGAAAGGATCACCGGCTTCGTACACCGGAACCCGTTCTAGGAGTGTACAAAAATACAGCACGAGAGTAGATAAGAAGTTGGGTAAAAAAGATACACAAGAAATACTAGGATAAAATAGCCAGGCAATGTCATGGAAAGATAATTATTGAAGGACCATTAAAAAGGAAGATCCAAGAACTACTGCACCTCAGTAGAAATCATCTTCGCATCAGAATAGGTTCACTGTGCACTGAAAGGACACTTACGGAAAATTGGGATCAACACTGGAAATACCGACTGCAAAGTGTGTAATAGAATGAGAGAGACCGCTTACCATATTCCGTATGAATGCGAGACTTTGAACGCAAGAAGGCAGGCCATTTTTGGTGAGCTACAAGTGAATCCAGGAAATTACTTCAGTCAACTAGCCAAAGACCTGTACAGATTAGTGCAAGGTTATTTATGTACAAAATACATACAAAAATTGGAATAGCTGGTATAATTCAATGGATAAAAGAAGTGAGAGATTAATTACAGAAAGCCAAGAGGTCGCAGTGTTTTCGGTGACTACAGGGTCAGACGGCTCCTATAACAAAAATAATAATTGGTTACGCATACAGTTTTTGGCTTCCAAAATAAATTTTAATAATGATACACTATAGCCTATTCAACTTAACATGACGCCATATTTCTTACCTGAAACCACCTGTATGCCAACTGTTTTACTTCAAAGAATGCACGAATAAGAGTACCAATTGGCGTGTCCGATCGTTTCTCCAATAAAGAAAGCACCTGGAAATTTAAATGATTTTGTTCAATATTCTATGGATCTAATGTATCTGTAATAATATCCATTTATTGCACCCAAATGTACTGGGTGTGTATAAATTGTCGCAAAAGCTACACACAGCAACATTCTTCGTTCAGTTCTGAATTAAAAATCTCATGTCATTTCTTTAAGAAGGTACTTTGCGGGAAAAAAATCATTGCGTTGTAGAACAATGAGTTTGTATTCCAAAGTAATTTCAATCAAAATCGTTACTGTCAAATTTTGACATTTACTTGTGTATAAAATTAAACACGATAGTCGAATTAAACTATCGTGTTTAATTTTATGTGAACTCTGCCTTCTTCGTGGTTATTTGTATTATCTGGATTAGTTGTGTTTCTGTATTTTATT
Source organism: Protaetia brevitarsis (assembly GCA_004143645.1). Taxonomy (NCBI): domain Eukaryota; kingdom Metazoa; phylum Arthropoda; class Insecta; order Coleoptera; family Scarabaeidae; genus Protaetia; species Protaetia brevitarsis. Next base: position 45,808 of record RXPK01003106.1, on the reverse strand, counting down.
GTTCCTTTGTTGTTATTTTATTCTTTCATGATGGATTTTACATTTAATGAATATGTCGGTATGTATAGTGAACCCAAAATCAGAAGTACATATGTCGCCATAAACGTTTTGAGCGCTGGAATCGTCGGAAGAGTCTATTGTACTAGCTTTAGGGGTGTTCATGTCACTTTGACGGAAGTATTTAATGTAATTTCTATCGTAAAAAAAATCACTCCCACCACTAATGCCTTTAGTTCCTCTGTTCTACGTCGACATTACAATGACGACATATGTACTTCTCATTTTGGGTTCACTCTACATGTGTCGTCATCGTAATGTCGAGGTAGAATAGAGAAACTAAAGTCATTAGTGGTGATGATTTTTTTTACGATAGAAGTAACTGTAAAGACTGCTGTCAAAGTGACAGGAACACTCCTAAAGCTAGTGTAATGGACTCTTCCTACGATTCTCATTTTGAGTTCACTCTACATGGTGTACGAGTTCTATAATGGAAATGCTAATATGGCAAAACGAAAATATTTCCCAAATCGGAAACCTCCTAGCGGAAATTTATTCCGAAGAGTGGATCAACTTCTACGTGAAATTGGTTCCGTTATTAAAAGAAAAAAGAAATGCTAATGCTGGTAGACTAAGAAAAAAGTGTACAATATAACTAGAAGAGCACATAGACGCAATACAGGAATACTTGGTTAGTACCTACCTGATAGTTACATTCTTCGAAAAATCCTTCTGTTAAATTTTTCTAAAGTTCAGCCGATCTATGAAAACGACATTTTTCGATTAAATTTTTGCAATATAATCGTATATAGGATTCAGGAAGGTAGCAACTTTTAAAGATATATTCTTTGGAACGATTAGAGTATGTTTACCACTAAAGTTGGTATTTAAGGTGTATTTAATGCTAATAATTTTCACCATTGGGCGGAAGAAAATCCGCATGTATTTCGAGAATATGGTCACCAAAGGAGGTTTTTCATTAGCGTTTGACTTGGCTGGGTATAAAAGATCAGCGAATCGTTGGGACAATTTATCTACTAAATCGTCTTGGTGCCAATAGGTATCTCAATGTGTTGGAGCAAGTTATTGCTGAGACGTCATTGAACATATACCATAACATTATTTACAAGCACGATGGAGCTCTTACACGCTAAGTTCGTAATCCAAGCGAATGGTTGGATGAATACTTCCCAAACAGATAGATTGGTCGCATGGTCTTATGGCCAGCGAGATCTTCCGATCTCAACCCAGTAGACCTAGAGTCAACGCTACAGTATTGGAAATACGAGCAAAACTCGAACAAGTAATACAGGCGATATCTCGTAGATTGCAACTATGCTTAGAGACAGATGATTTTCAATTCGAACAATTACCTAGGTAATAGTGCCACTAATTTACTTACTTTACCCTTAAATACCCGAACAGAAAAATAATCCTGCTATAAAATACACTGTATTTAAACATTTCTCTATACGTATTATTTTCACAATAAATAATTTGAAGAACAAATCATAGCTACGTACTGTGTAGAATTTCAAAAGTTTTCGAAGATTGAAATATAGAAATTATTACGGTATCTACAATTATAATAACATACGGCTACAGTGCTGCTAATCGTATGTTTCTTTCAAATAATTCCTGAACATATACGAAGCATGATACGACATTTTAACATTAAGAGTTTCGATTCAGAATCGAACGAAGCATTTCGCTGCGTGCTGCTTCTACGACAATTTGCGCACATGTTATTATATTAATTCACATTATCACATTTATCAAAAAAAAAAAAACAAATTGCAGTAGAGCGCTCATGCTCAAGTTTTTGAATTACGTTCAAATTGCTATAGTTTTAGCTGAAAATGTATTTACGCAATACTGTTTTCTGAATCACTTACTCTTCGCGTATAAAACTACATAAAAATCATTATTATTTTGCAGAATTTATACAACCAATTTGTCTTCCATCGAGTAACTATGTTCCCACATATTCAACTAAATTAACAGTGGCAGGCTGGGGACGAGCTGACAATGGTAAGTATTAATAGTGATGAATATACAAATATATATAAAACCCTTCCTCTCTCCTTCCCCTTATAACTACGAAACTTATAGTTCCCCATACCATAGTATATATGTATATCCACTAGTTTCACATCGCCGCTATCATTGGTCTCAAACATGGCGCCTAAGGAAATTCGCGGTGTCGCATAGGTGGGTGAAATTGTAACTAAAACTATTTGAATTTACAAGCAAAAATCTAACCTACAAAGCCGTTCCATTCTGTCATTTTGTTATAGGAGTGACATTGATGTTGTGCGATTTTCTGTCAATTGTCAGTCTGTTTGAGTATATAGGTTATTTTCGAACCCACTTCGCAATTATTAGTTGCAAATATAGCCGCCAAACGCCATCGCCAATTTCCTCAAATTAATAGACAAAACATCGAAGGCGCCGACACTTAGTGAAAGTACTAGATAAAGTTTATATTGTGCCCATACAGAGTGGTAATGAAATATTACAGTAGACGAGATAGACTTTATTTAAACCCCGTGCTCCACCTAAAGCTGCAAAACGAGACCACCTATTCTAAGTACAATTGAAATGTTCCTTTACTCTAATTATTAATAATAATAATAAATATATAATAAATCGGCCAGCAATTAGTTGTTTTATATTTGCGCACATCGAACGACTTTAGTTATCTCCCAGCATCCGCCAAGGACTAAGGGAAAACCATGGAAAAACCTTACTTTGAAAGCAAACGCAATAGACTGCAAAACAGTAACACAGTTAGGTTTAAAATTTATAGCATTACACTATTAGAAATATGATCGTTCAATTTCAAAATCGCTGCAACACCAGCGGCATGCACATAAGGAAATTCAATGTCCTTCAAATGCAATGACAAGCCACTATGACAGCCGCGACACAGTAAAAATTACCGACTTACAGAGAAAATTCGTGGAATGCTTCTGCTATACTAACTTTAATTATGGCACAGCTGTGCACAGCACATCTATCTAAATACCTATATTCATAGTTTGTCAGGTCTCTATTACTTCTTGGGATTCTGGAAATCTAAAGCAAAGCGAAAACATTAAAATTAATGTAGGAAAACCTAAAAAGAAAAGGTATAAATAACAATTCCCTCAAGCATTAGTTATTCCATTATTTTTAATTAATCTGATGAAAGTATGGAATAATATATAAATATTCATATTTTACTTTCAGCGGAGTCTAGCGATGTCAAGAGAGTTGCAACTCTTTATTTACAAGACAGCGAAAGATGTTTGAACACCGTACCACTCCCCCTCAAGCAATCGCAACTTTGCATAGGAGGAGGATTTGCGGACAGTTGTAAGGGAGATTCTGGCGGACCATTGATGATGTCAGTTGTAGGTCGTAATGGAATTCCTGTATGGCATTTGGTTGGAGTTGTATCATTAGGTTATGACTCGCCGTGTGGAACGCCAGATAAACCTGGGATCTATACCTCTATAGCTTATAATCTCAAATGGATAAAAGAGAATATGTTCTAGAGCAATAATTAGTCATAATATTCTCATGTACAAAATTATAGATAGACTTATTATCAAATATGTGATATACTTATATTTATTATTTAAAGTTTTATAATTGCCCGCTTATTTTTCATCATATGTATAACTTAAGATCAATAAAAAAGCTACATTATAACAAACAATAGCTAATTACATTTTGTTATTGGTTTGCCTTCCCACTATATCACAATCTAATTAAAGTTATCTTATAAGGACATATATATTTAATTTCGAGCAGGCTTACATACATATATATTTCATTTACAATTACACATTCTGTTTCACTTTCATAGAAGATAATTTGCTTTTATGTTTACGTTCAGGTATTCTCTCCGTCGACAAGAAATTCCAAGCGCCAGTACGAAGCCCAACATCACTTCTGTTGATTCCTTCTAGAAGATCCGTTATTGCTGGACCCTTAGTCTTTATTTTACCATCGCTCAAAGTCTTTAGTTTTGTCATAAATAGCATACTTCCTTTCGTCCTGAGGGCGGAGCATCCCGTTTACTTTCATTGAAAAATAAACATATTCCAGGAGACCATTGCTTCTGACCAAATAATCCCTCTGCGATAATCGCAACAGCCGTTCCTTTTCTTCTGATTCAACGATCATTTGAGGTTCAAAGGAATTCAATATAAAAGAAGGAAGGGTAGGAGTTGGCTTCTTTAAACTCGGAATCTGATTGTTAGATTCCGATTTCGCTTTGGCGGGTGGCTTAAGCAACGGTATCCTCTTGGAGGCTTCGAGCTGGGCTTTCAATTGCATTTCATCCCTTAGAGCTGCCTGAGCGCTTTCTCTAGCCTTACTGGAAGCAGTGTCGCAATACAAGGAACTCTGACCTTGATGGAAGAACTTGTCGTAGCAATGGTCACCACTCATCGATGGGTAGACTAATCTAAATCCACCTCTGTGCTTCATTTCGTGTCGAAAATATTCACTGAAATTTTTAGTTTCGCCCGAACTGCTATTATTTACGCCTTGTAGTAGTCTTTCCCTAACTCTCTTCCGATCCTCACGCATTATCTTACGTTTATCACAATGTTCTAAATTTAACATTGAAAACATGTCGCCAATTAAGGCTTCCTTGACTTCGCAATCCAGTTCAGTATCCGTGTGAAAACTAGGCGAATGATTTACTTCTAATATTTTGCGGGTTCAAACGTTTATCTAAAATAATATCGGTGCCTAAAAGTTCACAACAAGCTGGAATGGCGTCGTGGTTCGGAAAGCAAGCTAAGTAACTATGTTTGAGTACAGGCCAAGCTGATAAAATAGTTTTTATTATAACGTCGTCTACATTTCTCCACAGCTTCTCAACATCGTGGCCTAAATTTCTCAAGTAACTATTCAGCCACGTAAGCTTTCTCTTGCTACCAGCTTCGTTATCAATTGTGTAAGTTCTACTGTGTTTATTTACTGCATAATTAGTAAGATGCATAAACACATTGGTTATATTAACACCGGTTGGTTCTTTATATCTACTAGTCGCAAACCTTACCAGACCTTCTCTATAAATGTATACCCTCAATGGGTCGCAAGACGTTATTAAGGTATACACGCGAAGATCAAACTTAAAACCATCAATCAGATAAGGCCTTGTAATATATACTTGACAAATCACGCGATCGGATGGTTTTACTTCCTTTAAATTTTTAGTTATGACAATGCCGCGGCCCTGGCTGCCAGCATCTGGTTTTAATATGTACGTCTTATTTTTCCTTAATCTGCTATAAGTTAAAGCATCACCTAAGTCTGCCGGTAAACACCAAGATTTTGGGAAGAAATTGTAATCTTTCGGATATAGCCGTTGCATACGATTCAAATTCCTCGCCAGTAGATCCTTCCTGCATATTTCCAACATACCTGGGAAGTGATTGATCTTCTGGAATCTTTTCATTTCCTTGCAACGTTCTATGGAGATTGACAGGTCAGTCCAATAGAGATTCCAATTATCGATTTCATTAACTTCCTTGTAACCCAATTTTTGCGTAACCCTCCTAATGACATCATACCGACAATTTGTCAAGCAAACACTTATTGATCTCTTCCGTTTCTTCTTCACTTTTGGAGGAGGTGCCGGCTCCTCCGGTTTAGTTAGCTCCTTCTGACTCGGTGGTGAAGTTTTTAACGTAAATTTACTGCGAACTGTTGTCACATCTGTTTCCGAACTCCAATCCGAACTGTCACTTTGTAAGACTGGTAAACTGGTACTGGAATTATCAATCATCACAAATTGTGAAACGATAATTTATTTTGAAACACATTTCAATTTTACCGGGTTAAAAACTTGGTATGTTTTTGACAATGTCTTACACTGTGCAGTTGTTTTATATTTGTTGTGCCGTGATATGTCATTAGCTAGACAGAATTTTGATTTTAAATGTTATAGAGAGCGTCAACATCAGTGCAATCTATAGTAATAGCAACACTTTTAAAAAAGGTTTAGACCGGTTGATAAGGATCAAAATAAGGAAGTGACAACTACTCATGATGATGCAGATTTTTAATATTTCAAATATTAGGAAAAATAAATAAACCGGAAGAGTTTGCGATGTACGCAGACGCAGGTATATTGGTTAGACGTTCGTATTTTAACCAGCACCTTAAATTAACATTTTCAGTCGATTCTTAATTGCTCAGAAGTACTAAATGCGATTGTTAAAATATTCATTATAATAGAAATAATTATATAAGTACAGAAAGATATTGAGACTATTCCGATTTAGTTTCATATTAATCTTTCAAAATGAACAACAATATGTAAATCTGTCAGAGATTATATGTATACATAAATAAGCAAATACACCATAAAACAGTTTAATCAGGTTTAATATCCAGTTTGACCTATGTCAAATTATATAGATTGTGACTTGACTCTAGGTTAGGTATAAAGTAACGATTGACTACACTCCTTTCACTAAAAAGCCTATTTTTTTGTTTGTCATTTTGACAATTCTCTTGGAGCCAGTTTATTCTCTTTAAAAGTCCCATGTACGCTTACTTGAATTAATATTACGGAGAATTGTATATCGATCTCGTAAAATAAAAGTGACAAGTTACTATACTTAGTGGCTGCTTAGTGATTCGTAGACTTACACGCTGGTTAATGCACCTTATCTCTTCGCTGATTAACCCTACAATTTATTGATGCCACGTATATGACAGGTTTGTAACATCACGTTATTGTTGAATTCTCGAATGTGATAGGTTGTTCTGTCAATGTAGTTTCTAAATAAAATTACCTTGAGATCTTTTGCTTGAAAAAAAAATGGGTATAATAAATGGTATCCTTATTTTTGATGAATTATAGGTAGCGTAAGCAAACGTAATTGAACCAATGCGAATAGTCGGGGAACTGGCGTCAAAAACGTGCAAAAGTTTTCGGAAGGTTGGTATTTTCAAATCGTGTTGTACGTTAATGATAGAGAGCTACCATAGATTCAGCGCTTCAGCAGTCGGGGCAGCTGGTGCTGGGACGCTCGGAAAGGTGTAAAATTAATTAGCAACTGGTTTCTGAAAGCTCAAGATTTATAAAATATTAATGAATGTAATATAGGACAGGGATCTAATAGTCAGGTACCAAAATAAAGGGGCGCTGGACGTCAACGCTATTGCATAGATGCCGAAAAATTTAGGTACTAATTTCTCAAAGCTGAAATTTTGCAAAACATTAATTTGAATTATAAAATTCTCGAAATAAACAGTCAGGCTTATGCTTAATATGACCCCGCCAGTTAGCAGTCAGTAGAAGTGAGGAAAGCAAGTGGGTGCAAATTGTGAGAACTAGAAATGAATGAGTCCTTGTTTAGTAGAAATCATTTATTTTATAGGTAAATGGAAAGTCTGTTACTCCTCATATAGACTGATGTTGCAAAATTGGAAAATAAATGCAAGAATGTTCAAAAACAACAGCAAAAACATTTAACATTCAAGATCGTTGTCGTCGGAATATTCTTCGCTACCATCACCTTTTTACGGTGCGCTCTGCGCAATGAGAATCCTTCATTGCACATCATGTAATCAAATGGAGATGCAACCGAAGAGAGGAAAATAACAGCTGCCCTCTTTTGTTAACACGTTCTAACTACATTTTTATCATTTTCGATCTACCTGCATATACCGATTGTTCTGCGAAGTTAGAACTTAGGTATAAAGCTACGACGCTCTAACTTGGCACAATAGACAAATATGGGATAGAACAACCGGTATAAAAATATAGTTAGGACGTTTTAACTAAGGAGGGCAGACGCTCCATTTGATTACATGATGCGCCATACGCCACGCTCATTACGCTGTGCCCTTAATTCGATTTAACTGTAAAACAAATGGTTTCTATTAAATAAGCACTCATTATTTCCTAATTGCCACAATACCCACGCACTTATTTCCTCACTTCTATTGACTGCTGATAACCCTATTAAAAAAGAATCTGACTGTTTGTTTCGTGAATTTTATAATTTAAATTAGTGTTTTGCAAATTTTCAGTTTTGAGAAATTAGTGGCGCTGATGTAATTTTTCGACATGTATACTGTACACTGTTTAAATATTACGGTGTTGGCGTTATTTTGCGCTAGTCAAACATTTTAGTGTTGATTTTTACAAACTTTGTCAGACGAATTGACTACATGTGTTTAGTAGAACAGAAATTACTAGAATTTGGTGTGAATTCTTTGTTCAGATATGAGGATTTACTATTTTCTTTAGACATTCAGAAGCATCAACCAATCAGAATTTTTCCCTCGGATAGAAATATAGAAACCCCACCTAATCTAATACAGTACTGCATTATACGCACCACCTGCATTGCACGTGTATCTGTTTCGAGTTTGTTTCTGCGTATTAACATATCCAAACAAACCACCAAATGTGACTGACCTGCAAAATGTAACCTTGTGTTATTAAACGTTAATTCCAGTGGGCATAAAAATTTCAACATCTTAAAGATGTATTGGGAACAACTATTTACGTAATTAGTTCAGATTTGAATCAAATAGCATAAACATTCACTTAATTTTATAATGGTTCTCAAAAAATCATTTTAAAATTAGTACGTTTAATTGAAACCAAAACTTTTGAATGAGTGGTTCTGTATATTTATAATTGAGAAAACGCCTTAAAGGGAGAATATTATAGCACTAAGAAATAGGAGTTGCATATTAAAAAGACGTTGTGTTTAGAAAACGGTCCTAAATCATCCAATAGATCGCATTCATTTAGTTAAACAGCTAGTAAATTTGTCTAGTCTAGATCAAATAAAATGTGACTAGAAGTATATCATAATTCCACGTGTTAGTTGGACAAAATAACCGCTTAGCAATAGACAATACTTGACTATCTTTGTTCGTCAAATTTAAACTTCTATAGTTCTCGACAAAATAACACGAAAACAGTGTGGACCTCTCCTGACTATTAAATTAGTCAAAAAAGTATTAAAATTTTCAACAGTGTAGCGCTAACTTCACGCGTCCCTTTATTTTGCTGTCTGACTGTTACGTGCGTACCCTATATTGCATTTACTAATCATTTACCAATTTTGAGCTTTCAGAAAGCAGTTTACAGAAGCTAATTAATTTTATACCATTCCGAGCGTCCCAGCTCCAGATGTTCCGACAGCCGAAGTGCTGGCTCTACAGTGTCTTTCTATCACTAAAGTTCAACTCGATTTGAAAATATCAACCTTCCGAAAACTCGCGCAGTTTTTTGACGCCAGCTCTTGCACTAGAAGCCCATACAATACGCAAAATAGATTTTAACATGGAAATAATTTTGATCAATGGAATGACTTAAGTGACGGTTTAGATTGTCCAAACCATCAGTACTGGAGTATACAAGCTTATTTATGAAAAGTACAAATATCTTGGATCCATTTTTAGTAAGATAACAAATTGTGAGGGGCACATAACTGGTAGCATAAATCAGGAACGTAAAGCTATATAACATCCAAATGGCATACGGTGGTTCAAAAGAATAAAGAACTGTACAAAAATTGATATATATCAAACTATAATAGAAGGAATTACGGTGTATTGTTCTGAAACGTGGAACATTCCAAACAACGAAACCACGAAATTGGACTACATGCCTTTCCTTGGATGGACTTGAAGAGTATTGATTTCAACATATCCCAAATGCAAATAAAAAGTGAATGCAATTGGAGAATGGAAAGAAAAAGACCGAAATGATATAAACATTTGAGTCGAATGAGTGAGAGAAGAAACGAGTCGGTTGCGTTAATCTAATTTCACCCACGTTTAACCTTATTCAACAAAATTATTTTAGAATACATAATAATTTTGTTGAATTTAGTTATAATAACAAAAGAAAATTATTCAAATAACCAAATCCTCTCCGTTAATTTAAATATACTCAATGACATTAGCAGCGTTTACACCTAGAAGGAATAATTTGTTCAATTTGATTATCTGGCAATGCGATAGTTTCACACCAAAAATAAAACGATAACATTTGCAAGAAATTTTATTAATATGTAATACGAAAAAAAAATTAGTAATGGTTTTGCCGACTCCGTAGCTGAGTACACTCTCGTACACCTCTAGGCATCGACAAAATGAGAGAGTCGATATCTGTTTGTGGTACCAAGTAACTTGAACTTCGTGGATTAACAGTGCCAGAGTCTATGGAGGATAATGCAAAATGAACAGTCTCCTCCCCATGATATTCCACACATATTCAACGGGTTTTAAATCCGGTGAACGGGGTGGCCACGGTAAAAAATTAACGCCTGCTTCTTGGAGAAAGTCCATAGTTCGACGAGCCCCAAGCTGCTCGTCGAACTATGGACTTTCTCCAAGTGCGTTGTCTCGCTGAAAAAGGACGTGTAGACGGCCATCTGTCGATCGAATAAAGAGAAGTGGTGAACGGCTACCATAGGCAAACGCCCCCAACCGATTACTTCAACAGTCATGTGTGCGTGCCTCTCAACAGCAAACCCAATATCACGTCGCTCTCCACGCCGTGCATACCTAGATAGAATCGCGATTAATCGATGAAGGCGACATTATGTTATTCTGCCTCCCAATGCTGCCGTTCTCTGCACCAGTTCAAACGTTTACGACAGTGGTCCGCAGTCAAAGGAAGCACAAAACGTGGACGGTATAAAAAAGGTCCAAAGGCGAATATGGCGATATAGTCTACGCATGGTAACAGTCTACCTTTTCAAAACCATTGGTCAGCGATTTGACGCGTAGTAGCAAAACGGTCTCGTATAACTGGTAATCTGAAGTCTGAGGCGCCTTTCTTGACGCTCTGTGGTACATCTCGACTGATCATTTGATCTTCTTCGTGCTCCTCTACCTTCTTCTGTCCACACACGACACACACGGATTACCGTCTTTGCAGTACAATTAACATGGTGACCAATTTAAGCGATACAGAACAAACCAACATCTCGATAGAGAACAGTTCTACTCCTGTCAAAGTCACTACACGGTAATCATTTTAACCAGTTCGAACTTTGGAAAATTAATTTTGTTATGCTTAACACTCGTAGATGGATGCGCAATAACTAAACATTGCTGTGCTAGTTAGCTTGCACGAACAGGTTTCTTCACAAGAAAAAGATTTTTTTTCACAAAAAATTATCAAAGATAAAAAGTTCACATTCTTACCATAGCTTGCTTTAAGTATATTCATTCTGATGCCAAAAAATCAAGTTGAACAAATTATTCCTTCTGGGTGTAACACTTCTAATGTCACAATGTATATATTTTAAGTCTTCAATCACCTTTAACAAAATAATATTTTGAATATTGTAATACTCTTATGTTTTGTATATACTTGAATAGTATAGTTTGCGCTTCAATTAAACAAATAAAAGCGTTAAAAATTAGAACGACAACAGAGATAGTATAGACTATTTTACTTAATTCTCTTGAAATATCCTAAAGTATATAAACGTTCATGACTTGCGCTCGCATAGAAAAGCGACCCTTCCAACACATTATGATAATCGACCCAACTCAGTCACGATAAGCGACAAAAGTAGACAACTAAAATCCGTCATGCTCAGACGGAAAGCCTTGATATTCAAATCAAGACGGCGAAACATATGAACTCATCATGACGTGTCTACTTAAGGGAAAACTCATAAACGAAGTTGATCTTGAATAAAACACCCATCGAAACTCGGCGCCACCGTGATGCGAAGAAACCGTCAAAGTCAACGTTAGAGGAAAACTGCGGCATAGGTAACCGAGTCAGACAAACGGAATTGATGAAAATCTTTATTTGGATAGGTTGAAACATTTCGTATGTCTGCGTTATACATGGTGTTCTTTTCTACGTCCTATTATACAAATGTTAGATATTTCATTTCTCTTTTCTTTTCGATAGTTATTTTTCAGAGAATTCATAAGAGATTCAAGATGAGAAATCCAATAGAAACATTACTTGACTCAGAAAGGTATGGATATTGGGGCGCCTGCTGATATTTATAATTTTATGCAATAAACTTGAAAACGTTTATCCTTGCCAAATCTTCCAAGTATAAGAATCTTCTAGTATAAGAAACTTCATTTTTAAATTATGGAATAAAAATCTAATGTTTATTGGGTTTAATGTATCTCTTTAACAATCGTTTATAAACTTAACAATGGTTTCATCTTTTTCAAAAGCGCCTACAAGTTTCTTTTATTCATTTATTGTCTTCAATACCTTATATAAAATTTATAATTTATTCCAAATATGTTTTTAAAAACAAATTTTACTTGAAACGTCTGATAAATATAAAATATAAGGACGCTAATAATGTAGTAACCAAAATTGTGATACGTTTATACCAGCATACAATTATTAGACATTTCAACTAAGTTCTATTTTTACAAAAAAAAATCCTTCGTTAAAATAAATAAAATGCAGGAAAATACTATGACATCAAAAATATTTAAAACAAAATAATGTACATATACTGAATAAAACTCAAAAATCTATGTAGAACATTATATATATATATATATATATATATATATATAATATATATATATATATATATATATGAAGAAAATAGAAAAACGAATATCATCGCTGATGACTTTTGTTTGTGTTTTAATGGAGTTAAGTGGCTTAAACCCCCATTTTCATGTTATTAAAGGAATATAATAATAATAATAATAATAATAAAGTGCATTGGCTTCTTAACACAAATAAAAGTGAAACAAAAAAGATAATAAAAAACAACAAACAAGAACCTAATGCGAGCTAAAAAGACTAAATCGCTGCAATACATATATGATACATGCACTGGTAGCGCTCTTCCTTTAGGCTTAATATATATACTATTAGTTCACCATTGTCAATAAGATATAGGACACGTCAATTACCAAAAAAAGAAACTGAGCTAACAGCGAACATAATAAATACAGAACATGTTAGAAATTAATACCACAGCCTCGAATTCCCTTGCAGAAATTCATTGAGAGTGTGTGAGAATCCATTGTCTGTTAAAAATCTCTTCAAAACCCGCTTAAATTGAGTATGAGGTAAATTCGTAATGTGATCAGGAATATGATTTAAAAGTGTGATACAATTATAGATACACGTATTTTGGATTTTGGCTAAATATGTTTATGTGCCATGATTCAGTTCATATTTCTTTAAAAAAAAAAAAACATAATTGGTTTTTTATAAAAATTGCACATTCGAGACCAAAGATTGATGTTACAGTAAGTAATTTGTTTCTGCCCGCAGAGCGGCGTACTGTCACCGCTGCTATAGTGCCTTGTGGTGGATGGTCTGCTCTCTGAACTTCGGAGGCCGGACTTCCATGCGCAGGGCTATGCCGAGACATGACCACTCGTGAAATTTGAGGGCGTGGTATCCGAAGGGATGAAGGTCGCGCTGAAGCTCGTAGAGAGGTGGCGTATAAGAGAGGGTCTTAATGTCAACTCTAGCAAAACTGCTGTACAAATCACACCTAGAGCACGTGACGAACAGAGCCATAAGGAACTTCTGGCTTTGTAGAGGTATTTTCGGTAAAACGTAAGGGCTAAACCTGTAATGGTACACTGGCTGCCCACGAAGAGAATGTAGATACTTTAATAACTTACACCTCACTAGTCTGCGGGAGCAAAAGCAGATCTGTCCTATGCTTAGTGCGCTTAGTAAAGTCCAAAGGATTGCCTGTTTGGGCATCACAGGAGCCATATCCTCGACGCCGACAGCTGCTATGGAGACCATTCTTGCGCTTTCTCCGCTGCAGTTGGTGTTATGGTCTGAAACAACCCCAGGGGCTTACAAAGCAAGATATAGTGGATGCAAGGGCTTCTCCAGCAAAGTCGGAGACCACACCCACCTCTTCAACTACATCGAACATATAGTACCACTGTTCGTAAAGGCGGATAAAATTTCGCCCGTTTTCAGCTTCTCTGGGAGAAACAGCATAGATATCTCTAGCAGGGAAGCTGCAATTGCGTACATCCGCAAACCAAATGAGGTATATCCCGTGGTTCGTCCGATGCCTCGAAAACGTGTAATGCCACGATATTGGAATCGGAGGGACGGTGAGCGGACGGGAAGCTTTCAGCCTAGGAACCTCCCCACCGTCTTTCCAAGCGAAATCATTGCCATTCAGACTCGTGCTGAGGCATCTCAAACTGCCTACGCAAGAATGGAAGGTAGAAATCATCTCCGACAGCCAAGCTGCTCTCAAAGCTTTGCGAGCTGTCAGAGTTGACTCTAAAGGTGGTGCTGGGGTGCCACAGAAAGCTTAAACAACTGGCGAACCATCTAATGTTACATTGAGGTGGGTGCCAGGTCACCCTGGAATCAGAAACAATGAAATAGCTGATACGTTAACAAGGGGCGAAAGCGAGCTGCCGTCCTTAGGTCCAGAACCGACGTGTGATAGCTTATATGGCAGCATCAAAACATTTGTCAGATCCCAACTTGCTGCTAGGCAGTGTTCCTTTTGGAATGGAGTCACCAAATCTCTAGGGCTTCATCCCAATAAGGAAAGACTCACTAAATAAACATATGTATCGCATGGGGCTAGTGAACTCTCTCCCGTCCAGAAAGTGTGGGAGTGCACAGGAAACTCCTACTAACCTTCTGGTCAACTGCCCGTCAGTAACCGGGGAGAGCACTTTGGGGTCGATCAGTTGGACGAACCGATAAGTTAACTCTCAGCAAAATTAACGAAAACTTTTGATGAGTGCAACCTGACTGAGAGAGCTAAAATTGACATGGGGGCACTCTTCAACTGAATTGGCTCAAAACATAAGGTCATATTGAAGTCTTGAGACAATACACGCGTGATATACGTACAAAGCCGCCGCATCACCGACCATGCGGGACAACACTCTCAGACTGTATGTGTACACGCACGATTGTGCTCACATAGGACCTCTACGACAGCGAAGAATCAGTGTCAAGACCCAGAAGGGGGATCGTCGATGAACTGATTAGTACCTGACCATTACGTAGCACATTTAGCTCTCCATATATTGTACACACACCATTATTGTTGATGTATGTACAATAAATTGGTTTTTGAAATGTTTAATTTCAAGTTATTTGCGACGAACTAATCATTGAAGTTGTTCAGACTCCGGCAACAGACCACCGCAGTTCCAGAAGTCAATTATGATCTTATCCAGTCCAACACCACGGCATCCCATTCGTTCAAGTTTTCCAAGTAGAAGAACATGGTGAACACAATCGAAAGCTTTCGATAGGTCCATGAATAGACCGGCAACTTCATCGTTTTGGTTAATGGCGTTTGTAACATTTTAAAAGAATTGATATACGGCTCTTGTTATCGATCCCTCCTAATACGTAGACAAATCGCAATAACTTTAAAATTACAAATAAATATTAGGAGAAAAAAGGTGTAACCGACAAAAAGTTTAATGAAAAAGCATAAATAAGGAAAAAATAATAAAGCTAATTTGGAACCCATAATTATGGTTTAAATACTGTGTTTTTAAGTTTTGTCGGGTCTACTAAAAGCCGCTTAGACTAACGGAAAACCTGGTCCAAATTCTGTTGCTTTGCGGGGGACTAGCAATGGCAAAAATTCTTCTGCTGAATTCGAAGAACCCAAATGCTGGGAGTTATATGGAAGAGCCGATCTCAAAGATGACAGGCCCGATTTAGAAGGTAATATTAGTAAACATAATATAGATATACACTATAGAGAAGATGACAATAGATTCGAGAAGGTCATGGCAAAATATGTAGCTACACATATCCTCCCAAATTGTAAAACTATAAGGTAATCTAGATTTACATTGAATCGCAAACCGATTTTGGCTACAACTATACGTTAAGGAGCATAAATAAAATTATGTTATCTTTCTGGGCCCACGCAGATGGGTAAAAATGTTTCTACGGGTACTATCATAAAAAAATATTTTCTGGGCGTAAAATATCACATGGTAGTTCTACAAAGTTTATAGGTATGTAAAAAATACTAAATAAATATGATCGTAAAGTATGTTTTTAAGTCGTTGATGGTACATATCAACGAGGAAATGTCATAATATTTTACAGCCAATAAAATGATTCCTAACGTTCGACACAAAAAGAGAACGTGACAATGTTGCACCGTAAATTCAACCTTTAATATGAGAAGATATATGCCGGTTTAAGATCACATGTCAGCAGATGCGAAAAGGTATTCAAAAAAATATTATTTTCCTATTAGCCATACCTTTACACTGTATAAGTTGAAGCAAATATGTTTTTAAGTTGGCAAATCTTAGGCACAGAACATTAACTTAAATGATGAAATTCACATGATATACAGTTATACAACAATGTAGTTACGTGTTCGTAAATTTGCTTAGATAAATATATACCTACATTTGAAAAAAAAAATAAGTTCGCACAAATCAATAACAGAATAACTTTGTATTCGTCTCGTGATTAGTTATAATTCCCACGAAAAAAAAAACTAGTTACACAGCATCCAACACTTTTACACATTGACTGCGCCATTCGAAGTTCATATTAAAATTAATGATTTCTTGCCGCAGCCATTAGGAGAAAACGCGGAATAAATACGATCATGTATCTCAGTTACCTCGAAGTAAGGAGAAATGCGAAATTCGAGTTAATCACGTGATTAATGAAAAGAGCCTACTTGGCAATTTCGTCGGCTTCGAGCGAAGTCTCCTCGTAAAAAGCTCCGTCAAAACATGGGAGACAAATTAAATTACATGGGGAAAAAACGATGCGTATCAAAAATCAAAAATTCGACGGAAGCTGCAATTAAACAGAGCAGGAAATTTAATACTTCTGTATTACATTCTAAAGCTTGCTGCAAATCAATTTATCGAGATAGACATACATAGATATATATAATACAAAACCAGGTTACAGCTAAATTAATTGGTAAAATGTACTTTGACTTTTATTGGACTTATATATAGGTACAAAAATTAATATTCATAGTCATTCTTACTTTTTTAATTTTTTAATTCGATATCTCCTTAGGCTCCAGGTTCTCTAAAATGTATAATAAGAACTAATGACATATACTTCACTGACTACAAATTATCGCAACAAAAGTAAATAAATAAAATTTGCATCAATATATTTAACATAGTTAAACTATCATTTAATAAACAAAAATCAACACGTCAAACTTACTAACTTGCGATTGTTTGTGATTCTTTGCAATTACATTACCACACGATATGGCCGAGCCAATAATCGATTCAATAAACAAATGGAACTAATGCAAATGCAGCGTATGAATTGAAGGTTTTTGAAGGTCTTTTTATTCGAAAATTCAGGTAAAAATAATAATTTACCAGTAAATACATTTGATGCGCAATAAATGCTCCAAAAAATTTCAGTTTTACATTCTTAAGTACATTTAATAGCAAACACAAACTTATACATGTTTTTACCAGTACTTTTTCTTTGCATTTTCGTTAAATCTCAAATTTACATGAACAAATATAAATAACATCAAAATCCCTTTGTCCATATAAAATATCCTTGAGAAAACGGTAAAACAAAGTTAAAATGATTTATTGTGGTAGTGTACAAAATTAACATTCTCGATTAATCATAATAATAAAATTATTATAATTTTTTATAGTGCACAGGTAGTAGTTTAATAACTAATAAGTAATTGGGACATCTATTCATGCAATAAAAAATATATTTGCTATATAGGATACAATTCATTTACCTCTATAACCATCCGTGTATACAACATGGCCACTTTAAATGTAGGCGCAGCTCCTACGAACAAAAAAAAGTTCTCTCCATTTTCGTGACAAATAAATGAAAATCAAATTAAGGGTACGTTCTAAAATTGCTCCTCAAATTAAATCAAAGGTTGCTATGGTTCCGTTTGGTCGAGCGACCCGAGCAGCGATACTAAATAGGAATAATACTTCACAACCCTTTGAGACAGAACCGTTGGTAAGCAGTGGGTCAGTAATTTTTGAAGTTGATACAACATCACAGGTAGAACAAGGGTCCAGTGTTATATAAAAGAATGAACGTGCGGTCGAATCGAGTTACAATGGAATCCGCAGAGTTGAAGTTAAGTATGAGGGTTCAGTAAATATTGATTAAAAAGTAAATAACGTATGCAGGCATAAGTCCAATACGCCTGTCTTTATTTTTATATACCTACGTGAGTATACAGGCTATCTTTGAAAAAAATGTATAGAATATGAAAAATGGGAAGAGATATTCATGATAAAGATAGATCTACCAAAATTAAAAATGTGCTGGAAATGGTACTATGTGCCGCCAATATATTCAGAATGTGTAATGTACCCTCAACTACAGAAAAATCGCTCGTACTGTTTAACAATGAAGCAAACAGTATTTTTGTGCTTTTTAAAAATGTGTAATTTGGCATTATATTTGTAATCAGGTTACAAACTGTCAGTGAAGTGCCACTATTTTATTTGTTTCAGCAATTTGTTGTAATAAAGTTATAAACCCGTTATTAGGAAAGATAATTAGCATGTAAAAGTTATACACCGAAAAAACTTATTAGTGAACTATAAAGAAAAAAATAAATTATAGGCTTATATTTGAAGACATGATGAATAAGTCTGCAGTACTTCCCGCACCTTTTCATTAATTATTCTGAATCTGAACCTGGTCCAAAGTTTCTTAGTTAATAATTCGAAAACTATAATACGGTTAAAGCTATTCATTGCAGAATGTTCTGGAAATACATCCACTTTGGACAGAGAATCTATCAAATGTAGCTAATAAAATTTACACAAGGCATAAACTATTGTATTCATTTAATTCTCTTTTTTTTTGAAGGAACCAGATGTATGCAAATGAGCAAAACACGACCTCGAACCTTGTGGCGGCGCGATCAGAGTTCTAGATTTCGTAGATTTGATCTTGACAACACAGAATATTGCAGACAAATTGGTAGACTAGACTGTCCTTCCAAAAGAATTCCTCAGTGAGCACATATTCTTTTCTATGTGCCTCCACAAAGCACTGTTGCGAGAGCCCACTAAAAAAGGAGCAAGGTGGCAAGTCCAAAAGATGGACTATGCAAAGAGGCTATTGATGGTAAAAAGCGACTGGGTGACATTGTCAGTGAAGATAGTTTTAGTAAGACCCTGAGGGACCAGTGTGTGATGTGACGCATCTATGCCTCAAAGAAATGGTAGGAGAAGACGGTCAGTCTATTGGTGGAACAATGAAATAGCGGATTTCAGAAAAACTTGCGTTTATAATCGAAGACCATACACCCGAGACAGAAGCAAAAACGACAACGTAGCGTTACAAACCTGTGGGAGAAATACAGAGGGCCCCAGAAAGTGCTCAAGCGAGACAGTTGGAAAGCCCTGTGTTAAAAAGCAGATGCGGACACAAGATCACCGTGCAAAAAATAAATGGGTTTTTCACCAGCACTAAAATGCCACTACAGTGAAATAAATCGCAAATATCCCTTCGAGGTTTACACTTGAAGATCTGAAAACCGCAGAAGCTAAGTTAAAAAAAAAGGAAAATTACTTACTAATTTTTTTTACTCCTACTTTCAAAAATGTTTAGCATTGCTTCCCGTTGGTTGTTTTGCTGTACTATCAGGTTATTTTGAGTGTTTATCAACTCCTGTAGTTTTTCAAATTGCGTATTTTGTATTTCAACTTGCTGTCTATGCAGTTCTTTAATGCATTCAATTACTTAACACGTTTGTGGTTTCAGTTTTTTTTTTCACATTTTTTGAAATGTGCGGACTCGGGTTGTAATATCAGTTACTGCATTTAATGAATTTAGTGTTTCAGGCCTATTATCTGTTATAACAGAATTTGGGTGTCAGTTCCTTGCATTTGCTCTGCTATATTTTGACTTGTACGGTTCTCTTTTATAATTGCCTGTTATAGTCACATGTTTCTTAAAATTAAAATATTGTTTAGTAAGATTTTGAAACTTTTGGGCGCATATTTTTTCCAACATCTTTGTGGGACATGTAAACCTGCTATCTTCACCAATGTTGTTCCAGATATTCATTTTCAAAAGTTTGTTATATTTTTCACTTCTTCTTAATTCTAACATATATTCACAAGCTCTTCGATCTGTTGGTGTTGGTTTCCTTTTAGTTGACCAAATCATTTGTTGATTCGTAATAGCGTCTAGCGCGTCATACTTAGGAGAATCACTGCCGTCTAAAGTCAGGATACTTTATACGAAAAAATATTGCTAATTAAATCTTTATATGGCAATCTACTGATTTCTAAACTTTCGGCATTTCTTCCAATTCCATATTCTTCAAGCACACCCTCCCATATTACTTCTTGTATATAATACAACGTAAAATCATCCTCTGCAAAAGTAAATCAGAAGTTGAATTAAATCTGAAATTAATTTATAAAAAATTACTTGTCTTCAATGTTCTTGCAATGGTTTTTCTTCCTTTATAGTTAGGATTTTTCATGTTACCGCAGTTTACCCCAGGATTTAGGACGTCATTAATTTTTTGGCAGAAAATAAATAAGCCTAACCCAAGCTAACTGAAGCTTACTTTTGTCGCCAAAAACGGTTTTTATTAGGTGTAATGGTTGATAGAAATAAGCTGATACCAACAACATAATCTTTGATCATCATATCTAGACTATCGTTGCTATAATATAAAATGCGCTTCTTGAAGTGCAGTGACGCGACAATGATTTTGCAAATATCTTTACTATGTTTTCTCAAGTCTGAATTTGTGCACAATATTTTGGATTTAGGTGTAATAAACTTACAACTTCTCATCTTTTATATTTCGCACCATTCTTTCGAAGACACCCTGTATAATAAAAATTGCTCAAAGGTTTTTACTTATGCCCGATATCAAATATATTTAGCTCCCTATGGATACGACATCGAATGTGGTTAAATAAGGAATTCCTAAGGTCAGACAAAGTGTGCTGTATAAAAGCTGACGAAGCAATACTATAATATCGGGTGGATATACATATACGCACGGAGGTATTGAATGTCGTACGATCTGGTAGGTAATAAAGTTTAATTAAAAGTCACGTGGTGCCTCTGACCGGACATAATAAAGGGACACGAAATTTAGATTGCTTTATTCCTTTGAGGAACGGTACACGTTTTAATAAAACCATATAAGTTACAAACGTATCATATCCGCCTCTATACACGAGGGTAATGCCTCAAAAGTGAAACGTGCCCGGGAAATCACGTATCTCATATCTCAATGAAAAGAAATGCTGCGAATTTCCGTACCTTTAAGCCTTTGGCGAGACGATAACTTACCCCTAAATATACGTTTGCGTGCTGAATGTATGTAATCTCTGATGTTTAATTTGCTATCTCCAAAGGGAAATCCGGCCATTTAGTCCTAAGTTGATGCGTACTGACAAAAATGTTATATTATATTTCTAATGACCAAGAGGACCTCCTCTTTTAATCAGCTTTAGTTCTTTAATGCGGTACAGCGAGAAGAGGGCTTAAATGAAAATATGTTTTTGACTAAACCATCGTATAAATGGACTGAAATGTTTCAAAGTGCTTCTGCACATACTGATAATGACTATTTGATTTGGGATTACTATTTTTTGCGCTTCACACACACACATGGTCTATTTACCGGAGTTTATTATTTTCAAGTCTTCGATTACAGAAATGTTGGTGCAATATCTAACAAGAAATAAATATTTAATCAAAAATTAATTCACTAAAAAGACGTCTATTTATGTCACTCTTTCTAATTGAATTATAAAATGAATAACAAATTAAACGTAATAGAAAGAGCTGTTCCTTTCTCAAATAAATTTTGAATTAGAAGAACTCATTAATATTCATGTCATAGCAGTAGGGAAAATAGAACCACATAGTGATAACAAAAAATAAAAATCATATACTGTACATACACTTAAGTAAACCCATTTTCGATACTTACTTAAGATTAGTTTTGGGATCATATAATATATAATTTAAAGTTTAAGAAAAAGAAGCTTGATTGGTCATAAATCTAAAATAACACCGTCAAATATCGATTTTAGTCACCTCTAAGGCTAAAAAAATACGATATTTCGGTAAAAATATCGAACGGCACCATTAGTTTTACTAAAACCGAAACTTTAATAAAGAAAAGCTCATTGAAATTAAAAACTAAAAAGAACGCTTTTCATAAGGCCTTTCTAGACTCGTCCTTTGAAGCACACGTCAAATTTGGACTCGTCTGATAAAACTGCGCTTATGAAACTAGTTCTTTAATATACTATTAAAATATAGTTTTGACTTTATTTGGGTTTTTGCTAGGTGAAACTTTAGAGTTGTTAAATACACTGACGTTTCTAGGCACTAATATCTAGGTATTTGACTCATTAGATTTTTTTTAAATTCTAATATGAATTTGATATCTAAACCAGCGCTGAGAAAAGTTGACATCAATTTTCTTATTTCAAAGGCAATAGTATAATTATCGATCTAAAATCTAAAAAAAAATCTAAATTTTTAAAGTTTCCTCAACAGTTTTTATGTTCTTCTTGAATTTATTTGCATTTCTTCTAACAAAATTTAATGTTTCACAGCGTCTTAGGTATTAAGATGATTTGCTACTAGCAAAATAGATTAGATTATAATTGAGGCACCCATAACAACCCATTTGACTGTATTCTTGTTAAATCTATTATGACTCTCTTTATCCTAGAAAACGCTTTCTAGTTTTGCTTTCTTGGTTAGACTCCTGACAACGGTTTCTTTATGTAGATATCTGCTGTATGATTCTTCGAACCCAGTATAAAAAGCTTATCCAAGGCAGGATACCACAATGGCACCGGACATAAACTAGAGTTTTTTCTTCCTCTTGGTAGAATATGCAATTAGCGTCCTTTAATATAGGAGTACGTTATGCATGTGCATATTTAGCTTACGGTGACCGACCAGCAGAGTCACTATTATTTTAACAACCGTTCTGTTTTTGCTAAATAGGTTTTTAATATAAAACTCAACTTCTTTCAGATGCTATTGTGTTTGCCCTGTCCTGGTGCTTTTGGTATTTCTCCGTTTTGTGTATCTATTCGTTGATAGACTTTGTAACTTACTATCCGGTAATTTCCAAAGAAGAGACGAAAAGCCTTGATGATATCCATCTGACCAAATCATCTGCGCCTCATTCCCGTTCACGCCGATATGGCTGAGAGACCAGGCCAATGTTCATTTATTTCAGGCACCCATCTCGTTTAGGGCGCTTACATAGTTTTAAATCAGTTTTTACAGTGAACACATCAGTGGAGTCCGTCCTTTTATTTCTCACATAATGGTGAATTTCGGCAACCTCAGCCTGGAAAACTATTGCGTTTTTGTTGAAACCTTTCTTCCATATATTCCGTCTCTTACTCCGTTATAGGTTTTAAGAAACGTCGGTATCGCTTTTTTGACTCCGCTCTTACTAGAGGGTCTTTCTCCTAGTCTTTCAGATTTGGTGTTATAATTTGATACTTTCTATCCAAATTATAATTTTGAGCCATGACATCCCTTGCCATCTCCGTGAGAGGAGTTTTCTTTAGTTCAGCTAATAACTTTTGATAGTCGGGAGCATGTGATCGGTATTTGGGTGTGCATAAGTCTGTAGGTAGCAGACATACTAATTCCTTATACATAGATACACAGTAGGATTAGAAAGATTAGAATTTGTTCCATTGCAGCAGTACTAATCCATCTCATCGCGTCCATAAGACAAATCAATCCTATTTGACTTCTTTGACATATGAAATCCTGTCTTATGTGACTGTCTCAAACCAGGATGAGAATGGAGAGGAGAAAGAGAGAGAAAAAAATAAGAGTATCCACCTCGTTAAGAAACCAGGCCTCATCTGGCTCGGATGGAAAATAACATGATAAAGGATCTCTACCTAGAGTTACAGATATCCTATCCAGGGAAAGGAACCAGCTAAAGCGCAAGGACGACAAAAAGACAAACGCAAGCTGGGAGACATAAATCAGACCATTAAGGGCAACAAGAAGAGTATCGGGGCTAGAAAATCTAACGAAGACTTTAAAACACCACTGCAAAACTTAAAGAAACTAAATGGATGTTTCAGCGAGGTAGCACCAAGATTACAGATTAAGAGCAGATATATCTGATTCAAAAACGATTGCTTCAAATGGGAGCATCAGTTTCATGCAACGAACAAAGAAAATGTCCACTGGTGGAGTATTGTAAATGACCTTCCACACCAAAGACACAAGAACCTAGTTCGAGGCAAATATATCCATAACGCATTTCACTACTGGTGAATCCAATGACCAAAAGAGGCCAAGGATACTGGCCTTGATACCAGAGCAGTAGGAACCAGCAAAGAACAAAACAGGGAATACGGGATATCGGATGTAAACTGATTTATTGTGGAATATCTAAAAATATTGGCGTTAACCAACTTTAATCGCAAACAAAATTAGGCCATAGGATCTACATATCTAACTTGATGACTTCAATCTATCACGAAGCAAGGACTGACTAAGAAGCTTATATTTATAGCAAACCGGATAAATGGCAAAAAATGGGATAATTAAATACAATAAGCCAAAAGGCTGTAGCGTTTCCGATGACTCTGTGTCAGGCGGCTGCAACAAATAAAAAAAAAGCATTCTAGCAGTCTTTCTTCTATAAACATCAACAACATTCAATCCGTGTTTTTTTAATATTGATAGTCGTTCTTGTTTACACCAGCGTTGGACCATTTTTAGGACGGTTTGTAGTCGTTCTACCGGATAGCCAACAATACAAGGACGTAGGTATTAAATGTTGTGGCAATCATCACTATATCTGATATAGGATATTCAAAATTTAGCTAGTTTTATTAGAGCATTATATGCAACGCAAAATTCAAGTGTGTATCAGTTTGTCACATTTACTTATTTCCGATGCTTTCTAAAATATTTCATAAAAACGCCTGAAATATGCCAAAGCTCAAATTTTTACAAAGAAAACTAATATATCAGCCTAAAACAATCTGAAGGCCTATTATCTTCTGAAACGGTATATTTTTGTATTTGTCGCCTTTTACTGTAATTCACTACTAAGTTTCTTTTTTAATTCTATGGGTGAAAAGAGCACTTTTTAATTGTTTATATTTCATATTTTTTCATAAGCCATTATTGTAGATTACCCTCTATTATCACCGGCAAATTAACGGTTTACTTAAAGCCTAAACAAAAGTAAAATGTATTCTATAACGCCTACATACAAATATTGTGGCAGAAATCATAAAAAGTATTATTTAGCTTTTACATTGTGTAGCAATGTGGGAACTAATTTTAACTTACTTTCATTGATAGCAGTTGAAAATTATAAGTATTTATTGAAATCAATATGATTATGTACCCATTACTTCTTATCTTATAAGCGGAACAAAACGTTATCAAAGAATTTAATATCGCGAAAATATCGGAGCTAATATCTCTAATACGAAATTAACGCGTCAAATTTGTTTCGTGGCCGAGAAGAAGTCGAACCATTACTTTTCTCGTTATTCTGCAAGACTGACTCATAAAAGACAAACGAGCAATTAAATCAAAGCCGGAAAGCAGTAAAGAAAACGGAAGCGCTATCGAGTTCTCGAATAACAACCGACGTCATCATGTCATCGCTAAAAATAATGGCCTTTCAGAATCCCTTTCACATCTAACCCCGACCCTTGCGTTATATATATATATATACGTATGAATAGCAAGAATGTAGGTTTTTATGAGACCTGCACACATTAATATCTTAGAGCGCGGAATGCACTGGATTCATTCGGCGAAAGTCTCTCTACAGAAAATGACAGAAACAATAAGCCGGGTCACATGTCACCGCACGTTCTGACATTTATAACCGCGATTTAATGCGTTGACTGACATGTCGGGCATTGTCTTCAACTTCTGTCCCTTTCGTCCAATCAAGGCCGAACAATGGGGGAATAACGATGATTGTCGGTCGACGAGGACCCTTCGAAGTAATGGAACATCTTCGAAAGCTGTTAATGGTCGGACCTCCGCCCCTTCGATGGGAAAGAAATTCCGTAGAAACTTCCATTTTAGGTCATCCGGTAACTTCCGATTTTCTACTTACTAGATGTTATTGTTTTCCTAAATACTACTATCGATTTGATCAACGAGGCATGTGTGCGAATATATATCTGATTAGAATTGATAATCATGTTTTTTTTTTCTTGACTTAACGCAAGAAATGTATTTAATAATTATAAGAAGAAATAATAGCTATAAGTACTAAAGTAAATAAGCTGTTGGTATTAAATGATACCAAAAGCTACATCAGCAGAAGGACAAACAACCAAAGCAACGCTAATTCTAGTGAATCTAAAATGAATTCTAGTACCTAACACTTTATTATGTCGCTTTCAATGCTTATTTTGTGTCCTAATGTCAATTGTACTCAATTTGCGGATTCGGTCTTTTACCGAAATTTATACCCAAACCGCGTTGTAAATTTCAGGAATTTCCCTCATCCAGTTTCGCACTCATTTAATATACACGCAACGCGTTCTGGGTAAATTTAAAAGATCTACAACGCGATATTCTGATGAGATTGTAAATAATAGCAGATCCATAGAAACCAATGTTGGTGGTGACTTGAATTCTATTATAGTTCAAAGAAATAAAATTATACTACAGGAAAGAGAGAAATCACATAAAATGAGGGACAAAAATTGCGTATATATGTAAATAGTAGTGAGAAATTAGCTTTACGAATGGCAGAGAATATGTCAGCTAAAGATTCTGGACAAGGTTTTCTCAAATGCAACTGTAAAAAAATTGTAGTGACAATAAATGTTCCTGTAAGCAACGAAAAAGTAAATGCAATTTAAAATGTCACGGTTCATTAACATGCAAGAATAAATAGATTTTTTTATTGTACAATATTCTTAATATACTTATGAATAAAACTTAAAAATACTTTAACCAATTTTAATTTTAGGTGTTCCTGATGGATTAAAATTTTAAAATTCACTCTATGTGTGGTTCATAACCCGGCAATCTTTACGTGTTTTCGATCGTCATCGGATTATCGCGTTGTGGATCTTTTTAACTTCCCCAGAAATGCGGGCAATTACTGAATTTGAGCACATCAACAACAAAATGTTAACTTTATTCATTGGCATAACCATCACGTGACTTTAGTTGTTCTTCCATTTTTAAACCCATAACTTTAGGACCTACCATAACCCTATAAGAAAAAATCATTTGGGGCTAGATCTGGTGATATAGGAGGCCAGCGAATGTCACCCACTCGGTGATCAACGATTATC
The DNA here is from genome assembly GCA_004143645.1 of Protaetia brevitarsis. NCBI lineage: Eukaryota > Metazoa > Arthropoda > Insecta > Coleoptera > Scarabaeidae > Protaetia > Protaetia brevitarsis. Next base: position 18,529 of record RXPK01003106.1, on the reverse strand, counting down.
AAAGATTTATTGTAAATACCTTCATACGATAACTGCATTATGAGCCGGACAGCCGTTTCACTGAAACCAAACATCTTGTATTACGACATTTTGAAGGTTTCCTACGTACGGTAACACAGTGTTTTGTAAAAGATATAAATATCTTCTGGCATTTAAATTTCCTTCAATAAAAAAAGGAGGCAATTATGCGGTCTCCTGAAAGACCTGCCCACATATTCAGCTTTTGGTGATATTGAGTGCGAGTGTTGTCCGTTATGTTTTGATTTTCTTTTCTTTAGGCCAATAGCGCGTAACAGAGGGATTGTGACGTCCATGCAATGCGAAAGGGGATTCGTCAGTGAATAAAATGTTTACATGTTACAAAATTTCGTTATTAATACAACGTTCGATAATTACTTCACAAAAGTCGAATCTGTCATATTTATCGTTAGGAAATATTTCATTTGCTTTATTCAACTTATGGATCGATATTATTTTTTCTTTGACCCTCTGTCGACCGTAATGTGTGAAAAATTCTGCAATTTTTCTGCTACATGTACGCGACGTTTCTTCCACTGCATCGCAAATTAAAATATTCCTTGGGTACAAACAATCATATATCCCAAAATCTTTAATTATGGGGTGTACAGTTCAAAACCAACAGTTTTTTTTTTTTTCAAATTTTGTTTGGAAAGAACGAGTAATTTATCTGACAGACTGACAACGATGATAATAACGAATTCTTTCATTCAAGGGAAAACATATCCATTACTACAAACAAAAATAATAGTAGAACAACAATAAACAACAATGCAACTAAAAATAGTTGAATATTTACTTATTCCAAATAGGAACGATTAAATAGCGAAAGAAAAGAAGGAATAACAAACATAAAAAATCTTGATGCATCGAGATCCGGAACTGAACAAATACCGGCTGCACTCTAATGTGGCTCTCATACAACTGACGAAGGGATGATCCGATACCGTGCTCCGACTATAGCTGACCACTAGCATAGACCCTACAAACTGTGAACAATCTGCATACAACGGCCCTATCTTAGCCTTTGCTTTAATACAGTGGCATTTTGATCTTATTCCATTTTTTGTTAAACTACCCCACGCCTTATTTTCTGAAACGTTGTTACATGCTTCCTTTAAGGCCACAATAAGTAAATACAATTAGCTCCCATGCACGAATGATTTCTCGATAAGCTGTTTGAACAAAATACATTTTCCCAATCTCCTTAGTTCAAAATTACTTTATCTTTTTTGTTCCTCAAATTAGCCCTCTAATATATTCTGCCAAACGGGCTGCCCATAGAAGCTATGACACTTAATCTTTAAGAATTGCACAGTTTTTCTTTTCTTGATGATAGAATCAACACTAACTACTTTACATTTTTTGTACTTCTCCACTGTTTAGATATTTGGAATATTCTAGCCATTTCTTCTATTACAACTTTCCACCAGGTAATTTACCGATTTCCTTTATTTATCTTCATTTCTTACATCTTTAATAATAAAGCGTTCATTTTCAGTTTCCGCACTTTGTGAATCATGCTTAACATGTTAAAGTTTTCTCTCTCTTCGGTTAGCAGATTTTTATAACATTGTTTCCGCTTAGTTTATCCAATTGTATCTATAGTCATATTTTCGTATCTGTTTATCTTAATAGTTTAATCATTTTCCAAACTGATGATTCTGAATGTCCTAGCTGCTGATCAAAATTCTTTACATTAATTCTCTCAACATTCATTTTTCGTTTTTATGATAACATAAGAAACGGTTAATTACAAAATTATATGACACAATTTGCATATTACTTGATTGGTTTTCTTAACTTATTTTAAAATAAAGAATTTAATGTTCACTCTTCTTTTCGGATTAATCATGCCTTGCTAAGGAAAAATTCTGAATCCCCTTTTACTCATTATGGCTAACAATTGTAACTTGTGTTGTATTTATTCTAAACCAAACAATACTGGCAAGCTTTATTTCGTTTTCTGTACAAGTAATTAATAGTACCAATTGTTGTGCCAATGTCTTATAGGGTTATCATTCTCTATCCCTATCGAAAAATTTAATTAACACAAAGTTCAACACTCAAAGTTTAATATTTACGTATTCATGAACGTAAAACAGTATCGAACAAGATCATTTAACCGACGTGTCCGAGACTACGATGAGTCACAGAGTTCTTTTGCCTTTGATGTTCAGCAACAGCGCACATAAAGTTGTCGAGCAGTAAACTTTTTCACCAGCAGAATTTTCAAAGTTGTTTCGTCCCACGTTACGTGGCATCCATCTACTGCCTCCACTTCGCCATACTACAGGAAGAGAGAACACCCTTTTCATTAAACATTGATGGAAAACGAAATGGCCTTTTTTCGTCAACGCTTGGCACTTCAACAATCCGAACTCGTTTTTAAATTATTCACGCTTCACCTATGCTCGTAACGCCAGCGTTTCAATTAAACTTTAATTGTGTATTTTCGTAAATTAATACATACCTGTCTAACCGCAGCGGCAGTCTCACGTCTCGTCCTACGATTAATACTCCGGTAAAACCGCTCTCTATACTATATAACCTGTAAATTCGGCCAGCTAGCGTACGCGTGCACGTAAATGTGAATACCGTTTTGTCCTGAAGTGCTGGCCAAATATTCAGAGTAATCCGTACGGATCATTGTCTGAACTATTCGGAAATTCTCTGGAAACCAGGCATTGATTGAGAAGCTGGATTCCTGCCTGATTAGATACGCCCTATTGCCTACGCGGGCGTTGCCAAGTGAACCACCGTACGTTTCGGATACCTCATAATACATTCAATATATTTCACATATTGTTCCGGGAAATTGGTATTATCCCTGGGTTATACTAAGATCATTGTTAGATACGTCATACAAATTCGGATAAACACTTCAAACATTCACTAATTAATCATGTACCTTGTAAAATGATACTACATCCAATGACCAAAATAACAACTAATAGGGTATCTTAAACTTGCTATGCTAATTTGCATTGGCACCAATGAGTTGAACATTTTTTAATGGAAATTAAAAAAAAGCTGATATTATACGAAATTGTACTTGAATGTAGTAGAAGAAAGAAATAAAAGGAAAATTTTTACTTTATAGTTATAGAAATGTCTTCCATCTTGTCCCTAGTAGTAAATATTCTTAAAATAATTAATCAAACAAACTGCGAAAAAGTTCCACTGGTTAAATATAACTTTTATTCAAGAATGGAATTATTTTTGGTTTTTTCTGCTGTCAGTAACATAAAATATTTTACTTCCCTCTTCATTCTTGAAAATAAAATTATGGATTTTAAATTAACATTAATATAATGATTTTAAATATGAACAATAGTGAAAATGTATTGCAAAACACAACAGAGAAGATATTTTATATACAGGTAATTCTCAATATATGCGACAAACTTTAAGAGCTGATTCCTGAGGTTATTTTGATCATAAAAGTTCATATGAGTATATGTCCAAAACGGTTTAGTTTTAAAGTTATTGAATGTTTAATAATAAATTATGAACTATGACTAACACGATATAATATCACAGTTTTTCAAAAACTATTGTGTTAAGAGAGAATTGTTTATTTGTCATTTCAATATTTGTCAATAGTTGTCAGAGTATTCATTCAGTTTATTGCCAGTTTCTGTTTTCTAAAATAATAATAATAATATGTCTTTATTACACACATAAAAGGATTACAAACGTTAGAAAAACATTAAAAAAGAAATGAATTACACGAATACTGATATGTGTGATATGCATTTCGTTTACGGTCTTGCCAATGGAAATTCGCGTGCTGCTAGACGTCTTTGTGAATAACGATACCCGAACCGTATCATCCCTCATCATTTAATATTTGCCCGTCTTCACCAACGTCTTAGTGAAACGGGAAATTTAAAAAAACGGACGACTGATAACGGGCCCCCATCTACAGTGAGAACTCCACAAGTTGAAAAAATGGTACTAAATGAAATTGAGGAACATCCTACTACAAGCACCAGAAAAATTGCGATTGCTTTAAACATTAGTCAGGCCACAGTTTGGAGAATATTGAAAGATCAACTGTTGTATCTATATCACATTCAACGGGTGCAGGCACTTTTGCCGGCAAATTTTCCGCAAAGTGTGGCTATTTGTCAATGGATGCAACACAAAATCCTGACTATTTTAAATATTCTTCACCGACGAGGCTACTTTCTCTAGGAACGCGATTATTAATTTTCATAATAATCACATATGGACCGAAGAAAATCCGCACAAACTAGTGAATGCCCGTCATCAACATCAATTCTCTGTCAATGTGTGGGCCGGAATTGTTGGAGATCACTTGATAGGTCCACATTTTTACCGGTGCGGTTAAATGGCGAGGTATACCGCAATTTTCTTGAAGAGGAGCTACCACTACCGCTGGAAGAAGTTCCGTTGAAATTAAGATTACAAATGTATTTTATGCATGACGGTGCTTCAGCGCATTTTAGTTTAGTTGCTCGCGAGTTTTTGGACAATACGTATCCAGATCGGTGGATACGACGGGGAGGTCCACAACCGTGGCCTCCTCGCTCTCCAGACTTAAATTCTTTGGACTTTTTTCTCTGGGGTCACCTTAAATAATTAGTTTATACGACTCCTATTGAAAATGTCGATGAACTGAGAAATCGTATTATCGCAGCTTTTCAAACAATTCGAAATACCCCTGGTATTTTAGAACGGAGTCGCCAGTCAATACGACGGAGGATAGAAGCTTGTATTGCAGTTGGAGGTGGTCATTTTCAACAGTTAGTATAAGTTAATTTTGTTTTACTAATTATTTTGTTAATTTATACTAAAAACATTAATTATGTTAACTTACTATTAAGCATGTACAACTTTTGAACTAATTGTAAGTGATTTGGACATATGTTGTTATGAACTTTTTTGATCAAAATAACCCCCAGGAATCAGTGCTTAAAGTTTGTCGCATATATTGAGAATCAGCCTGTATTGTGTGCCGCGGATGGAACTGACTATACTTTTTTCAATTATGAAAACGTGAAATTATGTTAAAAGTAGTGATGTGCCGGATCGTTGAAACCTCGATCCGCGGATGCGGATACGGATGCGGATCATTACTATCGAGATCCGCGGATACGGATACGGATCTTGTATTTTATACATTATAACTAGTGATGTGCCGGATATCCGTATCGGTATCCGTATCCGCGGATATCCGCAGAAAAAAAGATCCGGATCCGTTTCCGTTGATATCGATCTTAAACGGATCTTATTTACATTTAATGGTGTCGAAAAATGTTTCTTTGTATCAGGATCTACATATGTTGATATTAAGCATAGATGGTTTGTATTTATTTCTAAAAATCGGTTATTTAATTCAGTCTTCAAAAAAGATGCAAGACTGCGGAGAACATGAGTAACAATTTCATCAGTTTCGTCAGAAATTATAATTGTCTCGTATATTTTACGAAGTGCTCGCACAAATGGGATAATTTCTGATATAAACGTATTTGATGAATTCAATGTCTTTGTGTTTCCTCAAAAGACTTCAGGATTCTCACGACTTCTTGAATCAATGTCCAGTCTTCAGCGTTGAATTGCTCTATTTTTCTTCTTATTTTTCATAGCGTAGAGCGATAAAGAATCTTTAATGGATACTAGCCTTTCTAACATATAGAAGGTGCTATAACAGCGCATTGGGCAATCTTGCAATTTTTTTAAAATACCTTCGTTAAGACGATATTTCTTGCTTTGCCATTGTTGAATGATTGAAATGCCCAACAATTTTTCTGCATTTAACAAATAATATTGAAAATCTATCAAGGGTTGTTAGAGATACTTTCACTATCAGATGTAACTTGTGTACTGGGCAATCGATGTTATCGCAACCAATAAATAGCATGCTCGTTTCATGTTTGTAGCACCATCCCATTCTTGAAGCATGGAATTAAACTTTGTTGAAACATACTCTCCTGTGTGACCTTCTTCGAGAACCTCCACTCGCTAAACGATATTTTTTTCTTATAAAATCTTCTGTTATGCCATGGCAGGTCAAAGACAGTAATGAAACCCCTGATGACGTATCAGATTAAATATCTGCCGTAAAGGGGACTTTCTGAAAACCCTTTAGAACGTATTTTATTTTCGTTGAAACTTTTTCAAATAGCTCTGCCTTTAAGAACATAATTTGGACCAACACGGTCCATCAACCGCCGAAACCCTAATTCTTCATCAGGCCGAAACAGGAAATCACATAAAGTCATCATTCATTTGCGTAAAACGTGTAAAGTCACGTGAATTTATTTATTCTTACTAAACTTTCAGTATGATATGTAACTTATTTTATTATTTTGTGTACACTTTGATTTTGTTTATTTTACGGTACTGGATGTTTACTGTAACACAACTCTTCTACTATTTAAAGTTTCGTACACATTATGGTATGAAAGCCATTAGATTTTACTCTAGAAATCTTTGTAAGAAGCTAATATATCCATAGTATAGCTCTTCTTAATTGCACTTGCCTAAACGTGTAGATCCTAGTAATATAACATGTCTTATTGGGGGAACTTCGTAAAACTTGTGGTACAGTGAGCGTTGAAAAGCTACATAAATAATCATCACTGCTTACACGCTTTAGCAATAACTTTAGCACTACAATTTCCTCTCATTTAACATTACCGCTTTTCTCTAAAACAGTTTTAGTGTTAATGGATCTTGTAATTGTTTAGTTTCCGATTAAAGAGGTGCGAATAACTCATCCGATGATTTTAATGCGTTGGGTAACTTCACCCTCCTCGAAAGAGATGTCAAGGACAGAGGCTGCAATTAGTGAATCGGTTGTGGCCGTCAACAACATCCACCTTCGCCTGCTAAGGACCCACTTGTTAGGGACACTTATTTACTTGCGATAGCAAGAACGGGAACGAATTAAGAACAGGGACGAATACGCCGATTACTTCATCTGCAAATTCATTAACGTTAAATCATTACACTCAGTCGCACTCCTCTTATTCTCAACTCCTAAAATATCGCTTTAATAATAAGTTAAATGGGTTCCACTGCTGTAGTTGTCTTCATTGTTCGGACGTATTGTAATTAAAACCTTTACAAATTGCACAATACTTATAATGAGGCATAAAAGGTGTACATTTTAGTGCGGACACCCATTTTATCCTTTCAAAATAACGACAATAGCAAATTGCAAAACTAATTCGATATTTTTTTATTTTCAAACCATCAGATTTGAGCGAAGAAAATCCGGCTCACAGAAAACCGATTCCGTCAGCAACAATATAGTACAAGAGGGATTTAATTTACGTTATTAGTGATATAATGAACTACGGAAAGACTTATGATTTCTCGGACAGATTTGTTCCGAAGTACATTAGGGCTTTCATCAGGGAGACGCCAATTAAGGTCCAGTATTAGAGGGCATTAGGGCATCAGGTGACCTACGGTGCTCCGGGGAGGCTAGCCGCCCTACTCGGAACGCCACTAGAAATAACACTCCTCTGTGTCTCACGATCACAGGAAAATTCAATCACATGAGCTTTGAAAAGCTTTATGTCCGAACGCGCTTTTGATCCGCCTCACATTATGTTACGTATATTTTTATCCGTAATAATGCTTTTCCGGTGGGTTTATGTCTTATTATCCTTTATTGTTAGGACATCCACTCGTGCACAACTCTCTATCTACAGATATATAAATAAGGAAGCTCGTTAACGGAGCCAACAGACCGCATGTAATGGCGAAGTATTCAAAAATACTATTATTTGCGAAATTTGATACACCGCACGATATTCATGGGTATGGTAACAATAGTCCCGCGTTCGTAATTGATCGTTAGCAAAGTCACGGACAAACTTTTACTGACAAGCATGCTTTAGGAAAAAAAAATATTAAATGGATCCTGTTCCCCCAAAGTTTCTAAATAGAATCTCGAATCTTTGAAAAATAAGGGTATAGTAGACGTAGAACGAAACCAAAATTTGTATAGATTTAATAAATATAAATTGGTTACTTTATTTCATTATTGAAATCTAAACCAATATGTAAAGATATGAAGATAAAATGGCGTCAAAATGGTTTTATTATATAATACAAACATTCCTTTAGTTTTGTTATTATTGTTTTTTGCTATTTCACAATAGTTAATAATAGAAATAAACTCCTGTTTGATATATACACGTGTCTCCACTAACAGTAGCGACCGGCGATACCTTTGAAACTAAAAAAGATGAGAAAAACATATATAATATATATATATAAGGCTATACATTCCTGAAGGAATTGGAGCCGCTCGCACAGAGCTTTTGACCATTCTATTGGTTGGTCAGACCATCCTACTTAGCTATCGCTCCCTCACAGATTGTTGTCTCTCCTTGCCTCCTCAGTTATTCTTCTCCATTCCTCTTTCAGCATAATTTTTTGTTTCCATCCCGCTATTCCCATTATCTCTATATCTCGCACAACCTGGTCTTCCCATCTTAATTTTGGTCTTCCTCTGGGCCTGTTTGCTTCTGGTCTCCATTTCATGATCTTTTTTACGACCGCTTGATCTTGCTTTCTATTTACATGTCCGTACCACTTCATTCTTTGTGCCTTAATGATTCTTACTATGTCCTCACCTCCCAGTATTTCCTGTATCTCGTGATTCATTATTCTTCTGCTTAGTTCATCACTAATTTTTTTTGGTCCGTGTATAACTCTAATCATTTTTCTCTCGAAAACCCTTAGTCGTTCCTCCTCTCTCTGTGTGAGGCACATTGTCTCAGCAGCATATATCACCACCGATCTTATTGTTGTTCTATAAATCTTTAATTTTATTCGCATACTGAGTTTTTTGTTTCTGAGTAGGTGTTTAACCCTGCTGTATGCTCTGTATCCGGCGTGTATCCTCTGGGCAACTTCTTCCGTACGGTTGTTTTTATTATTTACCGTACTGCCTAGGTATTTAAAGCTGTCGACCTCTTCAAATTTTCTTATCTTTTTCCTGCTAATTCTCATGTACTTTGTTTTATCTTCGTTAATTTCGAGGCCTCGTTTAAGTGCTTGCTTGCTAATTTCAGATACTGTAGCTTCCAGTGTTTTCCTATCTCTTGCTACTATCGCAAGGTCGTCGGCATACGCTATCACTTGAACAGATTTCTCCACTATGGTTCCTTGTAGTCCGCAGTCCCTCATAACTCCCTCCAAAGCTACGTTAAAAAGAGTAGCAGACAAACCATCACCCTGTCTTACCCCTCTGTCCACTTGTATTTTTGGTGTCTCGCCTTCCGATGTTTTCACTACTGCCTTTGATTTACTCATTGTCATTTTACTTAATCGCACTAATTTTTCTGGTACACCAATTTTCCGTGCATCTTCCCAGATTTTGTTTCTTTTTAATTTGTCAAATGCCTGTTTGAAATCAATAAATACTACTAATAGCTCGATGTTTTCTTCATAGCACTTTCTACAGCTTGATTCAGGGTGTGTATTGCGTCTATTGTAGATCTTCCTGTTCTAAATCCATTCTGATATTCTCCTATACCCTCTCTGTATATGTTATCAATCTCTTATGTATTAACGATGATAGGATTTTGTAGGTCGAATTTAGTAATGTAATTTGTCGCCAATTTTCACATTTTGTTAGATCCCCCTTTTTTGGTATTGGTATTATCGTTCCAGACGTCCACTCTTCGGGCATTCTTTCTGTGTTCCATATTTCTTTTATTAGTTGGTATATCCTCTCCTTCAATTTTAGCCCTCCGTTCTTTATCAATTCATTTTGGATTTCGTCTGGGCCTGCTGCTTTCTGGTTTTAGGTTTTCAATGATTTCGTCAATTTCAGTATTTGTCGGTTCTGGTAATTCGTTTTCTTTGTCTTCATCCCTTTCCATATAAACTTCACACTCTTCTAATTCTTCCGCCCCTAATGTCGTTTTTATAAACTCTTCCCATTGCTTTCTACCCACACTTGCTGTTATATTATTTCTGGGTTTTTGTTTTCTTACATACTGGTATAACTTGGAGTTATTTCTATTATCACTCTCTAACTCGTCCATAATTTCCTCTAACCAAATTTCCTTCTTCCTTTTTATTAGTTTTGCTGCTTCTTTTCTTATTTTCTTGTAGGCTTCAAGATCTTCTTCGTTACCACTTCCTATCCATTTTAGTCTTAAAATCCTTTTCCTTTCTATACTTCTTCCGCACTCTTCGTCGAACCATCCGTTTCTTTTTTCCAATTGCTGTGTACCTACTAGCTCTTCTGCTGATTTTATTATAATATCTTTTATGTTCTTCCATTCTTCATTGATATTTTCTGCTTTCCCAGATTTTGCTAGCCTCCTGCTGATCGCGTTTTCATAAGCTTCTTTTTTCTCGCTTCGTTTTAATCCTTCTATGTTCCATTTTCTTTTCGTTCCCTGTACTCTTTCTTTAATCATATTTTTATCGTTGTTTTTGCTATCACTAAATTATGATCAGTGTCTGTACTCGTACCCCTGTATGATCGTACATCAGTAACCCAATTTACCCTTTTTCTCCTAATTAATATATGATCGATTTGGTTTCCGTCATTTCTTCCAGGTATCATCCATGTTACTTTATGTTGGCGTTTATGTTTAAACTTAGTGCTCACTATATACATATTTTCCTGCGCTGCTAGGTTACACAGTCGGGTTCCATTACCATTGGTTATATCATGAAGTGTTTGCTTTCCAGCTACGCTATTCACATAAATCTCTTTGCCAATTTTTGCATTAAAATCCCCAACAACAATTAGGTATCATGCGTTGGCACCGCTCGCATATTTCTCCTAACATTTCGTAAAATATTTCTTTTTCAGAGTCAACTGCGTTCTCTGTTGGCGCATATGCATTTATAATGGTGATGTTTGCTATTGGGTTCTTTAGCCTTAAGTATGACAGTCTACCGCTCACAGTGTTAAATTCCATTATATTCGCTGTATTATTTCGTTGTCACCACAAATGCTTGTGCCATTACTTCTCTTTTATTCTCTCCTGCATACAAAACCGAGTAGTCCTTTGTGTCTACTCTTCCTTCTCCTTTCCCATCTTATTTCCTGAAGAGCAAGCACCTCTACTCCGTATCGCTGCATATCCTTGTATATTTCCTCCACTTTTCCCGTTTGTAATAGTGTCCTTATATTCCATGTCCCTATTCTTATTTGCTTTCTTTTGCTTTTCCTTTTATTTTTGTTTTGTTTTGTTTTGTTTATTTTCTTATCCCTATTATCATTACTAATACTAATACCCCTGCGCCCCACACCAACTCCACCGTTACACTCATTACAACATTTATTTCTAATATCCTCAATCTAATCTTACATTTTATAACACTTATAACTATTCTTATCATTTAACTTGTTATCTTCTTTGCTTTCCATTTTCTTTTTATTGACTCTCTCGTTTATCTCCTGAGTTTTTCCTAGTTTTTTGGAGCCGCTAATTCGACCACCTTTCTTTCTTTGTGATTCCATCTCCATTCCATACCATCTGCTATGATTTTGTTGTACCCCATTTTGACTGTTCTTCCCTCCCCTCTTAAGTATTTTGCTTTCTCTCGTAATACTTTCGTTTTTTCTTTCTGTCCCTGTGTAAGATCCTCTGATATCCATATTATATTATCGGAACTAACGTTCCTCAGTTTGTTTTTATGTTTTAGGATGGCTAATTTTTCCTCTTCACTTCCTAGCTCAATTACACATGTTTTTATTCCAATTTTCTGTGCTCGTTTAATATCTGCTTCTATTCCTAGATGTTTTCTAATCATATTTGCCATACCCTCCCTCAGCGCTGTTGGTTCTTCAGTGTCTAGTATTATTCCACTGACGATTAGATTATTTTTCTTTTTCTCCTTTTCTAATACATCTGATGCGCGCCTTAGCTCTTTCATCTCTTCCATTATCTTTTTATTTTCCATTTTAATAAGCTCATTTTCTTTCTGCAATTCTTGCTTCTCTTTTGCCCATTCTTCCTTCATCCGCTGCATATCAAGTTTAAAATTTACCATTTCTTCTTTATTTTGCTTTATGTCTTCTTTTATATCTTTTATGTCACTTTTTATTTCCTTATTTTCCTCTTTTATTTCTATTTTCAGATCTTGTATTTCCATCTTGATGTCATTCTTCAATTCTGTTAATAATTTCCTTATTTCCTCCATCTCTTGTCCCTCTATTTCGGTTTTATTATCTTTTGTAGGTGTTCTTATAGTTACTTTGCTTTTTTTAAAAACCTCCTCTTCATCAAAAGAATTGTCGTGCTCTGGTTTAATCCTTTTACTACTCATTCGTGTTACTTGTAACTATCCTTCTTATCACCTTCTGTTTCGTGCGCACAAGTGTTTTCTAGAATCACGCTCAACTTATAACCTCGTCCGCACGTTAGCTAAATTAATTATCTCGTTTGTATTTCGCTCTTAGTTTCCTCAGACTTCAGTTATTTCAACGACCCTGTATGTTTACTTGTTTATATTTTGCAAACTCCAGCTGTTTTGGTTGTTGTTTTTCACTCCTTGCGTTTTTCCGAGTGTATGTTTATTTATTTATCGCTGCGATAGAAACCGGCCCCGGATCGACTCCTCAGAAGGCCTGCTTCTCTCAGCTTATTATATATTATTACTACTATTATATTAATCCTCTTTGTTTGTTGTAGCTAACTAAAGCTCACCCACTCAAAAACTTTCGGTAGTGACCCAATTACGCCTTATTTCTTTTAGTGTTTTAACTATTTTCTTCTATTTATTTACGGCACCTTTACACGCACGTCTGTACTGTGTCAGGTCTCACGTGGCACTTTTAAGAAAGAGAAAAACATAACTTCATTTATAACTAAAGTGGCAACAGGAAATTTTAGGAAAATATTCTTCAATTTCAAACATAACCGCAAATATTAAATTTGCTGAGAAATAGTTTTGGGAATAGCCAGGCTATAACTTTAGTTGCTTCATTGATTCCATATATTAATTATACACCATTTCGATTAAAGACGTTTCGTCATAATGCGAGTTATAAATATGGCAAGCATTATAGAATCATAAAAATAAATAATTCTGCTACTGTTTCTTTTTACCACAATTAAAAGAGCATGGCCTTGTTTCAAGTGATATTTAGCGCTGTTTTGACATCACAATTTGTACTACCAGTCAGTCTCAAGAGCTATTTTGAATTATCTCCAAAAATTCTAATGTAACAATACGCATTTCTTATATAGTGATAGAAGAGCTTTGACAGGCCAAAGTGATTGTCAAAATAATAATGATGTCTTTTTCCGTTTTCCAGATAATAACAAAACAGATCTTCATCAGTAATAATGTCTCTGTCAATTAGAAATGCCCACTTAATAATATCTAAACCTACAGCCGTACTTTGGCCTAGGAAGACTCAAGTTCCGGGGAATATACGCTAAGAAGCCTAAAAAGGCTCTTTCGGTAAGCTTCAGCAAAGACACGATTGTGTTCCAAGCTGAGCCAGGTAAAAGCGTCGCTATCTTCTCTAACAGTCAGTCCACCTTTAAAGCGATTAGCTCCACATGCGTGGACTCTAAGCTGATTTGGGACTGTATAAGCGCCCTAAATGAAATAGGCATCGAAAGGAAATTAACCTTGGCCTGGGTCCCTGGCCAGGCGAGGTTCGTCAAGGTGATTCGTTGGAGCCGACCCCTCTTTCGGCACTACCAAATCGCAAATTAAAAAATCCACCAATGAATAGATACATAATCGGTCCAGAAACTGGTGGCAAAAATCACCGGGGCAAGGACAGGCAAAAGAGTTCCTAAAGGAGCAGAGGCCTGAATTCTCGAGAGATCTACTGAATAAAGACAGGAAGATTGTCAAAATGATCGTAGGTCTGCTGACTGGTCACAATAAACTGAATAGACATATGTACAACATAGGCCTGGCAGATGACGCAAGCTGCAGATACTGTCAAGGGGAGGAAGAAATACCCGTTCATGTGCTGTGTCAATGTGGAAGCCTGGCGAGGACAAGGTTTCTAGTATTGCGGGAGGAGAATCCCACAGCTAGTAGCTACATAAAGAAGCCGCTCTCAAAGGTCTAATTAAGAGGGCAAAATTAGAGAGCGTCTAAAAAGGGGATCACAATAGATCTGAAGAGGTCGCGGTGAAACAGGTCCATAGGCCACCCCAGTCCTAATCTAATCTAATCTAATATCTAAAACTTACTTGACCACAAATTTACCATGCTGTGAAAACAACTATTTATTTGACAAAGGTTGGCGTATTTTCCTAATGGAAAGGTGATCATTGTGTTTCTCATTTCACTGTGGATTCCAGTTACAGTTTTGTTGTTGGTTTCTAATCCGTCTATCCGTCCATGAATTAGATGAATTCGCCAAACCTATCTCTGTAGTTGAATTGGTCCCAGGTAATCCGATTTATGATAGCCAATTTCCACCAATAGCTAACTCAAAATTTCTGTTGAAAATGTTGCCTTCGACATAATGGGCACTATTATTGTGTTCCAATCCAGCACATCTACCTTCTGGTCCTTGTAATCTGAAATACCCCATTATTACTTCCCCATTATCACCAAAAGGAAAGGAGAAGGAACTAGAGGACATTCCATTGCTATTGTAGGAGTAGTCGACATTGCTCCTATTATTCCTGAACAAGCAAGTCTCTGTACCTTGTGGTTAAGTTCAATAACAGCAGTTTATTGTTCTTTTTCCATCATACTAAAGGTGATCATGGGTTTGACCACCGTGATGTATGTTTAATACACAATTTTGGTCTTTATCACCGTGTCATTTCATAGGCCCCTCTAGCCGGCTAGATATTTCTACTTTCTCTGACATCTTTATTTCTTCAATCCACAGCTTTAATGGCTCAACACTTTCTAACTTCCTTCTTCTCGTGAATGGTATTGTGGTCATTTTGGAGAAATTAATATTAAGGAACTTCCTTCTATTCATTCTTACACAACTTGCAGAGCGCTTTGCGTTTTATCCGGTAATAAGCTGTTGAATTTATCTTAAATCAAAGTGACAAGATGATCTGCGCAAATCGAAGTTTTATACTCGTCATTATCCATTGTTACAAATAGCTAGTCCACGATCATGTTCTATAGAAGAACCCACTTGCAGCTTTTTTCATCGACCTCTTTATTCCTGGCTGCTTTAGAGGTTGATAGGTTGGTACAAAAGCACCTCTTTGGTGTGCAGAGCATAGTCACTTCTCTGTACGAATTGGTGCACATCTATCTCTATGGAATTACATAGATCCTAAGCGTCCCTAAAAATTAATGAAAATCTTGCTTCCCTAGCTCTTTTTGCTGAAACACATTGCTTGAAAATTAATTCTGAAAAGTCATCAGTTATACTATTCAGCAGATCCAAGCGCCGACAACCAACTATTGGGGGCTTGACATCATGATTGGCAATCAAGCTGTACCTATTGTTGAGAGTAAAAGAATCTAGCGTTGAAGGTCGATTGTAACCTTAGATTCAAGGAACATACAGCTGCTACTATACGCAAAACTTTTGTAGTATTGAAATTGTTGTACAAGGCGAAATCATTCTTGAATATGAAAACTAAAATATTATTGGTTGAGTTGCTAGTGCTTTCGCAGTTTAATTACGCAGACGTTGTTTATCACCACTGCATTGATGTAATGACTTCGTGTAGAATACAACTAATGTAGAATCGTTGTATTAGGTTAATATCCAAATATCCAAATTAAAAACGCTCAATTGGTTAAATAAGGCAAACCGGCACAGGCTGCACTGTCTTCCTTTCTACCATAAGATTCTATTGAATAAAACTGCTGAGTACTTGTTTTCTAAAATTACATTTCGAACTGATGTCCACAATTTAAATGTCCGGTCCAAAGGCATCATTACTCCATCAGTTCATAAAACAGCATTCTTTGAGAGAGATTTTCTTATAATATTGTATAGTGTACAATATAGTAGACAAAGTGTTAAAGGTGCTATAAGTTTATGGCTTTAAGGGTAGTACCTATGCGTAAATAATTGCAGATAATTCAGAATAGTACCTAATTAGTTGTTTTTTTGGAAACACTTGTTGTGTATATGTTGAGTTCTTTGTGTTCGTTTGTAACTTTAGGTATGGCTGTATGTTGCTAGCTAATAATGATTTTATTAGGTTAGCAGCAAATTATTATTGTTTTTGTGCAGGGTAATGTGGTAGATCAGCGGTCCGTTAATGTGGACTAGGCTAAACATCGCGCTGGGATTTATACCACCTTTTTTTGTGATTTTATTTGATTTATATTTTCTTATATTTTGTTATTTGTATTTTCTATATTTTGTTTCTTATAGTTTACCTTGTGATGGTACAAATAAAGATTATCATTATTATTATTATTATTATTATTGATAATATTCTTCTGACCAACAACTTCACATGGGTGACAGTCAAGCAATGATGATGCCAAATTAAGAACAATGTATTATAAACATAAATGATATAATACACATATATGCTTTTTAACATAAATACCGACAAAGAAAATCACGTTCTCGTGGAAATCTCGCATAATAAACTGTCAAGATGTCTGGAGGCGATATAATATAACCCCAAATCAAACTTCCTTTAAAGCTGACAACGAGTTTTATACAGAATTATTGGGCCAATATATGATGCAATATGCAAAGGTACATATACATTCCCTCGAGGATTTAAACATATTCACAAGTGAACAATGGTTGGTCCGGCGCGACCAGTGAGTATTTTTAACATCTCTGAAGCCTAAAAAAATGAGGGAGTAACGAAAAAATCCTGGATAATCCCTGTATTATACAAGAGCTGAGGGGCAAGCGTAAATATGATATTTATTCGGTAGGTAACCTTCCGACGAGTTTCTACGCAACGTTTGTAACACAATTCACATTTCAAAAGAAAGGATAACTTGAATTTATATTCTTATTTTAGCTGCCTTGACATTCTCTAAAAATAAAAATGTTTCCTTGAATTTTGCTAATGTTTTTTTTTCAACTTTTAAACGTTTTTCATAAATTGCTTCGATATTATACAGTTATACAGAGAAGCATGTATGCGTATTTACAGCATACGCATTCAAACCTAGGTAAGCCTTCACTTTCATTCATTTCGACTAAGAGTTTTTAATATTTTAACCGAAAACGTATGGAGTTTTTAGGTTTATTTTAAACGCTTTTACATATTCAGTGTATACGTAAAGAAAGTGCTTTTTAATCTTACAAATCCCTTGCAACATCAAAATATCTGGACCATTCTGGAGTAATAAACATAATGAAGTATTCACTGAAACGGATGCCATCCTTGAAGTAGAGAAAAGGGAGGAGAGCTATTGTGTTTTTTGCCGAAATTTATTTGTATGGCGCAGAGGGTGTTTAATGTGATTGAAAGTGTTCGGTTCAGCGATTATTGAGGTAAAAAGGGAGCATATTTCTCATATTGGCGGGGTCGCCTTGTTGTTTAGCGGAATCCTTCATAAAATCAAAGACGCGTGAACACATTGAACTTTCAAAGTAGTAAAAAGTTATACGAAATTTCGGCCTATACATTTTTACAATGAGCAGTAAAATTTTTACGATCAAGACATACTACTTTCTGTAAGAATTATCCTGGCGGTGTTTTATGGTTGTTTTATGATGTCAAAATGATGTGATATAAATATCCAAAGCGGGAAATGTAACTGTGGCACTTATATACCTTGAAAAATAAGTCTGGAATTATTGCAGACAAAAAGAATGTGACACAATAAAAATGCAAGTTTAGTTTTCAAGAAAATGGGTGCTATTGTTTAAAATTTGGTACTGTGAATCGTTTAAATAGAAGACATCACATTTGAAATCATAGTATTTCAATGTCTGTCTATTAAAAATAAAATGTGAAAAAGGTTTGAAAACTTACACATATGAAAAGAAGACCTCAAAACGTTCATGTATAAACATGAACGTTGGTTTAAGCTATTATTCAACAGTTAAAAATATGAAAGTGGTGATTTGTTGCCGTGAATATTTATTTTAGGAAATTATTTCCACTATAAAAGTTTATCATAAAATCTTTATCTCCATTTCTTGTACACGAGTTAATGATTTTACGTATTAAATTTAAGTACTTCCTCCAAAAGTTGAAAAATAGCACGTGCTGTAGATCACCCTTTCAAGTAACCATTTTGATTGGTGTGCAAAATATCATGTTTAGATACAAAGTTGACCACTCTATTATACAGCAATATTTTAATAATTTTAGAAATATTGCATTTAGCGTCTATAGGCCTATAATTGCTAAAATTTGATCGATTCCTTTTTTGCATATTGGTTTGATTATACAAAATGTTAAGATTTTTTGGAAATGTACACTGAGAAAAATATTTAATAATCAATAAATAAAAATATAATTATCGTAAGTAGAAAGTTCAGCTGCATATGGGACAAAAGCACAAATTACTTAGCAATTCTTCTAATTCTACCTTCTAACATAGGTTTTATCGAGTATTAATAAGCAAACACCTTTATTAAGCACGGGAGATTATCCGTAATGGCTGTACG
>RXPK01003105.1:0-104264 GCA_004143645.1 Protaetia brevitarsis | reverse complement strand
AGCACGCCTCTTTATTATAATTTTCGAAAAGGTTACCTGGGAAATTAATACAATATGCAAAAGATGTGTGCAAATATAGGGTAATCAAGAAGAATAAAGGCGTAGAGTGGATAACATAATATTCTTTCAAAAAGTCACTAAGAGTTTGTACAAATCTGTACACATGATAATTTTAAATTAGGATACATTTTTATTGTAAGATTCACAAACTGCTAAAGATATCCACTGTTATATAAAAACAGATCATTTAAAAGAAATCCTCAATTTAGGATTATAAAATACTTAAGGACAAAATCGTCAAAGAGTTAACATATCAGTTAGTTATGTGTTACAGGCACCGGAGTACATATACAGTGGTAAAAGTATGTGAATTAAGGTAGTATTTGTGTGTGTATTACTCTAGAAGGGGATGACGGGGGCACCAAGATTAATAAATGGAAATAAATGTACGGGTTGTCTAAATAAAGAACTAAGGCAACACTGTGCTAATTCATCGTACATTCAACAGTCATATATTGGTGTGGAACATGAATTATCAGGAAAAGGAAAGAAGCAAATCGGAAGTTGAATACCTATATGGTGGACCATGCATCATATAATTCGTAGTGTTGTTCTGGACACATGGGTGTAAAGAAAAGTTAATCGCACTATTAAGAAACTGGTAAATAAACACATGACACTCGACGAAAAAGTGGATGATAGCAGTCCTGATAGACTTAACTGGAAAGGAATAGAGAACTAGAAAGACAAAAAGGCAAACACTGCAGAATGAAAATAGATGAGGAGCATCCGTGCAAAACCGGCTAAATCCATTTTCTTCAGTTTTTCGTTTTTTTGTGTATTTCATATCTTTAGCTTTATATCTATCAACTAGTAAAGTATTTCGGACCCAAACCGGCTAAAACTGTGTTAAAATCGCATTTGAAAAGTAGCTTTTGGTGCAAAACCGGATAAATCCACGTTTTCATAGCAAAAGCGGCTATTTCCAAAATAAACGAGTTTTAACTACTTTTAACAAGTTTTACCGACAAGTCAGCTCATCATTCGATTAGTGCCGGGGTGGCAATTGACGCCGACGGTTTAGTATGTATTCAGCAGTGAGAGGAAGAGGTTAGTGCTATACTGATGTTACTTTTGACAGACGTCTCGTGGTTATATTAAAATTTTGAAAGTATTGTTGTTGTTAGTTGGTAGTTTGTGTTAGTCGGTGTTAGTAGAGGTATTAGTTTTGTTTTTAGTAATAATAATAATCAATATTATGGACCTTAATGAGATCACTATTGAAGCGGGAAATGACGGCAGCCGAAAGCGTAAGACAAAAGTATCTAAGCGGCAGATGAATAAAGCTAAAAGGTATGTTTTTTCGCATATTATATTAAGCGTTAAGCCGTAGTTGCCTTCAATCGCAACGTTATTTTGCAGGTACGGCGACGCAGATCCGGCTTTTCGAAATTTCATTCGTCCTTGCCAACATAATGGACGTAGTTTTAAATGCTTGAGTTTGCAACAGCGTGAAATGCATTCTATACGAGAACGTTTTTATTCAGATGCCAGTAAAGTAAATCAAGACGTCCGATTATGCCATATGCTATCTGCAGAACCTGTTCGTCGTAGAAGGAGTCAGGGTCTGATAGAACAGAAAAAGATGACTGTTTCCTACTTTTTGAAAAAACGAAATGGCGAGAGTATAAGAGTATGTCAAAAATTTTTCACGGCTGTTTTGGGAATTACCAAGCATAGAACAAACACTGTTGCCAAAGTGATTCTTGAGGGAGGAACTCCAAGAGAAAAAAGAGGCGGTGATCGGGTGTCTAATAAAACTGAAGATAAGAAAAATTTGGTTCGAAATTTTATTAAAAAGCTGAAAGGTCGTGAATCACACTATAATCGCAAAAAATCAAGGAGAATGTATTTGAGCGCCAATCTTTCCATTGCCAGATTACGAAAGATGTTTAATCACCAAAATGAAGCAGCTAATTGGGTTTCCTATAATATGTTTAGAAACATATTCGTTAATGAATTCAACATCGGGTTCTCATCCCCTGCTTCAGATGTTTGTGGAAAATGTGCCAGGATTAAAGAGCAATACAAAACGGAAACTAATATAGAAAAGAAAAGACAGCTAATTACTGAGTATCGTGTTCACAGAAAAAGGGCGAGTGCTTTTTATGAGCTTGCAAAAGAAACTCCTGAGGGAAGTTTGAGTTTTTGTTTTGACCTGCAACAGGTGCAGCCTCTACCCTCGCACACCAGTGGGTGATGCATTTTATGCCCATCAAATCAGTTTCTACGCATTTTGTTGTGTTGGTATGTCCTCACGAAATCCTACTTTCTATGTTTGGACGGAAGACGCTGCCGGTCGAGGCTCAACCGAAGTGGGCTCTGCATTGCTGTGTCACCTAGATACCTTGGACTATGCTGATATACACCAGATTCGACTATTCTG
Organism: Protaetia brevitarsis; assembly: GCA_004143645.1. Lineage (NCBI taxonomy): Eukaryota > Metazoa > Arthropoda > Insecta > Coleoptera > Scarabaeidae > Protaetia > Protaetia brevitarsis. The sequence goes on along the minus strand of RXPK01003105.1, from coordinate 101,818 downwards.
TGATGGATGCGCAGGCCAAAACAAAAATTCTCATGTAGTACATACTTTGATGTTTTGGCTTGCAAATAAAGCTCCCGAGAATGTTCGTGAAATCATAATAACATTCCCAGTACGGGGTCATAGTTTCATGGCAGCCGATAGATGCTTTGGAAGGGTGGAACGAATACTAAGAAAACATCCTGTTATAACTACAACAGAAGAATATATTGATCTATATTCGGAAGTAGGCGGCGTTAAAAAATTGGGCTATGACTGGAAGATATACGACATCAAGGAACTTGAAACACGATACAAAAAAGTGAAGGGCATTGCAGATACTAAAAGAATTCAGATTCAGAGAGGCAACAATCGTTGTACGCAGAATGCTGAAATAAGGGTCACCACTCATGAATATTATAGAATTCAAAGCACAACCAATGCTCATCAGACTTTATTGAAAAAGGGGAAGGAGCAAGATATTCATGTAGTGTTAAAAGAGGTCAAGCTTAGAAACACTATACCGGAAAAGAAAAAGAAAAGTCTCTCTCACCTCATGAATGAAGCATTTGGAACAAAGTGGAGCAACCGTCCTGACTTAGAATGGTACAAGAACCTTCTATTGCCTGTAGATGAGGTGAGGGAAGAGGATGATAATATTGAGCCATGTGACTGCCTTCATGAGGAGGCTGCAGTTTTAATATAAGTTTCTATGAAGTTAATTTAAGAATTTTCCTGTTTCTGTTTTTTTTTTGTTATTCATTTTTTAAAGTTTTTTAGAGTTTTATGTTTTATTTGTGCATATTTTATTTAAAATAAAGTGCTTTTTAACATTTTATCACCGGATTTTCGAGCAAACCCGGCTATATCCTATGGTTTTTCTCAAATTTTGGCCTTATTGTGAACTTTTCAAAATTGACAATAGGTCCTATCAATCGACCTCATCAAAGCCCACAAAACCTATTTTTTATATTTCCTATATCTGTTAAGGCCGAAAAATGGGGAGTTTTTGGCATTTTCCCTACATTTTACCAAAATGGATATAGCCGGTTTTGCACGGATGCTCCTCAGATATCATAGCTATGTCCTTAAAAGACGCAAACATTAATTGAATATTAATATAAAAAACAAAAATCAGTTCCATGTATCGTGAATTGCTAGCAGATAATAAGATAATAAGAATGATGTAAAGGTTTCTGAATATGTTGTAGTTTATTTAAGGAACTTTGAGCTATTTTGTAGGACTTTCCTAATAGCAAACAAAATTATCGCTGTATAGTTTAGAGCAAGATAAAAAAGCACTCTAATATTAGAATAGTACCCCTGGTTTAATACAAGCTAAAAATTATCGATTCAAAATCAAGGAACTATACTCAAATTTGATTCATTAATAACGTTTGTCTCTTTCATGGTGTTTTTGTTTTTACCTTGCAAACTAAGGAAACACCTATTCAAAATTAGACTACTTTATGACATGAAATGTCGGCTGTTAAACAAGGAAGAGATGGTGGAGCAAATCATCTGATATTAGCCAGCTGCCAATAGAATCAGGTATGTTCGAAGAGTCTGTCACTTCTCTACAAGACCTAAAAAGAATTTTATTGAACAAGGTTCTGAGTTACCCTCTAGAAATTTAAGTATGACATCCTCTCTACAATATGCCTTAAGAATAGCAGTGGTTAGGATTATGCACTATTCAATATATTTTTTTTGTTATTTCACACTACTCTCGCAAATCTTATACACACAGAGCAATACTCTCTAAATGGGAATCACTTCCCGATAATGAATATAAAGTGAATGTGAGCATTATTGTACCCCAGAAATCTTATCTATAAGTATTCTATCGCATACCTTTTAGCCTACCTTAACCAGTAAGCGTATCCAAGATGTCATTAACCAGTAAATATTAACAAATTTATCGTTGCGCATACGCATAAAAAAAACTAAAAACACGGCTGCATTCTAATTTTAACTACTTCACAATAATTTAATTCAGTTTATGTGAGAAGCACGCAAAGGACTGCGGCTACTAACTGCGAGGAACAGCTCTGGTGGAAAAAGGATAAATAAGTAATATAAAACATTCTCAAGAGAGAAGCGGGTGAATAAATACTTGTTTGTTTATAAGGGGGAATGCATATAATAGTTAAGGCAAAGCTAATAAATAAACAAGCAAGAGTACGCTGTCCGTTTTAATTACGTTCATTGGAGATGGGGAGATAGCAGAGGTATCGCATATCAGGGAACAGCAGCGATTCTGAGAGTCGAGTCTTCTCCGATCCACTCCATTCTCTCCTACGTCTTTTACCTGTTGGTACCTGTGCCTCTTTAGCAGACCCTCGAAACGGTGTGATGACACTCGACCATTAACTTGTCGATTTTTATCAGTGCGCCGTGTCTTTTCGCATTATTTTTATCCCGAAAACGCTGAGAAAATAACTTTCGAAGACGTAAAATGCTACGATATGATCGATCAGATCATCTGCATACTCTTCTTTATGATCGTCGCGTCTCGCCTCGTTTTCGAGTTGGTCTTTGTTTCAGCATTTAATGCCTGCGACAAAAATGATGTTTTCAATTAACATGACAGGTGACCGACACGGAACAACGACGCAGAGGCGCACCTTCTTATGCGACACCGTGTGCAGCGGTTTTTAGGGAATGTTATTAATAAATATTATTGGCATGATGCGCCTTGAATTCGTTTAGCCGCTGTCGGTGGTGTAACGCATACAAATTGCAGGACAAAAGTTACAAAAGCATATGCCTGACGCGTACGTTCAAAACAAAAACAAAAAAATGCGGTCAACATCAGAGGTATTAAAAATGTATTCAATAGATATAACGATATAAGACACATAAGTGTCACAATTACAAAAAGAAAAAACAAGACGGTAAACTCTATAAATATAATTTAAATATTTTAAGTAGAGTACACAGGTAGCTGACTTTTTATTCTATCTATTAAACATTTTTTTTTGATAAATTATTTTCTATTACCTTACACCATTCCTGAAAAAAATCTGATGGCTTCTTATGGCAAGATATTTTTAATATTGAGCGCTAGACTAAAATATAATAAAAATATAACCAAACTGTTTCAATTTGTATGATTTTTCCAGTAGGTTGCATGAAAATAGTGGAATTAACTACAACTGACATCTAGTGGCAGACATGCAAGATTAGGATACAACAATATTGTTCATCATGCGCAAGCCAACTTTTTAGAAATAAAATCAGAGCACATGATTTTCACATATGTATCTTTTTAACAGATATTTCGAGGTAGAAATCACGGATCGGATAAGTAGGAATCAATCCAACTGCAGAAACAGGTTTGGAGAATTGATCTGGTTTAGAGACGGATCAAAAACCGAAAACCAGAGTTGGAATCGATTCCAAGCAAAAGCAAACGCAATACTGCATTGTGCATTAGAAATCAATCAGAGGGCTTATAAAAACAAAAAGTTCTATTTTGCAACAGACGCCTAAGCGATAGTGAGGGCACTTGTGAACTTCATACGGTCAAGATTGGTTTTGAAATGCATTGCATGAGAGCTGAATAGCTTGACAGATCGCAATAAGGTAAATTTACTGTGGTACTAGGACATTAGGTAATTGAAGAAAACGAAGAAAACCAATGAGTTAGCAAGGAAGGGAGCATGGCATCCATATATAGCCCCAGAACTTGTTCTAGTTTAAAAAACACAATGCGAGAACAGGTAAGGAGTTGGGTCAAAGAAAAGCACTAGAAGAATAGAAAGGCAATTTCATGGAAAGACTATTGCAGCTCATTGTCAGTAGGAATCATCTTTGCAGCATAACAGATCTCATAACATGACTAATAGGATTGTATAATAGGATGACAGAAATTACTTACCATATTCTGTATGAGTGTGATGCTTTGAAGGAAAAACAAAGGCAATTTTTGCGCAATCAGAATATTGAAATGGCTGGTATAACTTAACGGATAAAAGAATGGATAAAATACAAAAAACTAAGAGACTGCAGTGTTTCCGGAAACTCCATGTCAAGAATAGAAATTTTTATGATGGTTGTTATACAATTCAAAGTTATCTATACTTCTACAGCGTAGTGGCCAAAACATAAAGAAAAGATACCTAAATTACAGAAAACGATGCCCATGTGTGCCTATCCAATTTGGAAGTGTTACTAGTCATTATCTCTTTGTCATTAAGAGATCCGCTGTCCTCAATGTTTATGGACCAAGTGTTAAGCAATTTTAAGCAAGACGCGATTAAGGACATCTAGTAATTTTGAAAACTTTAAGGACATAATACCCATAAAGCTTAATTCTAAGTATTAATGTGCAACGCGCAAAAGGTTTCCGATAAGAATTAGGGAACAAAATTGAAAGAAAGCGGGTATATTTGACTAAATATCTGTGTTCACGAAAACCTCAAGGAAGGTATGGAGGGGTTTAAAAGCCTTTGGATCCAAGCAGATATGAGAGCGTTTAACTTATATAGTGCAGCTGGCTATGACAAACAAAGTCATTCTGATTTGGATACTTGGATACTCCCATGCCTAAGACAGTGTTGGCGACACAAGATACCAGTTCTATGGACCAGAACTCGTTCTAGGTATGTTTACAACCCAGACCAAAGAAAAGCTTCGATAATGAGAGTGTAAGAAATCACTATCTATCTGGAAAACATTTCCATACAACTAATGATAACAAGATTGGTTATCCTTTTGCTAAATACCAAACTTATTCAGACTTAGCAAGTCGAAATTAAGAATACTTATTTGGCTCACATTACTTGCCATTGGTTACATGTTAAGAAAATGGGCAAACATATATCTGGCGCCGCAATAACTGCTACATTATGGGAAAGCGTCTAAAGGTCCCGATATAGTGAAGGTAGTAGCATTAAAAAAAGCCCTTAGGTTTCTGTTAAGCGGTGGAGTTGAATGGTAACCTCAGGAACTCAGGGTATTCAGAATAGATGAACTTCATGGAGTGAGAGGCAACTTATTACGAAGTTTGCAATACATCCAACAAAAAGTGAATTTCGTTAGTTTAATCAACGGTTTCGAAATTAGTTGCTAATGTTACAGCATCTCTCATATACATTAAATTTACAAAGTTTTGACATTATAAACTAACAAAAAATCCTTTTTTCTTTTAACCTACGTACTTATTGGGATTCGTAGTAACTTGCGTTAGTTGTCAGTGGTAAATATACATAATTTCTAATGCGCCAAACCAGAAAGAAAAAATAATTAAACTTAGAAGATTTGAGGATGAAAATTAGAATTGTGGTATGAAGCCGTATTACTTAATCAACTTCAAAATACTATTGGTGATTTTTACACTGTCAGGTCATAGAGGAATATTCATTTAAAAACTTAATTTCATATTTTTAATAGATCTTTTGCTCAATATATTTATTATCTGACTTAAAAAAATCATACTAATATTTAAAAATTTATCAAGATTTCGAGTTTGTGAAAAAAGTACTGTTATCGCTTAATAAAAATATTTTGCTATCAGAAACCAGCAAATTTGTCAGAGAATATTTGTTAAGAACATGTTTGTTCTCAAGTATAATTAAGATGCTGCTTTTGTCGACCCTGTGTATCTGTAAATCTGCTGATTTAAATTAAATGTGAGGAAATTACACGTAATACCTTTCAGTAAATGGCCTATATCGGTACCACCAGCAGACACATAAATCTTCGCCCGAGGAAGTCCCAAAATCAGATCCACACATGGTTAAATGTACTTGGCGCCTACTACAGTTTCTACATGGGACGAGTCCGTAATAAAATTGGAACGCGTTGACAACTTCGGCAAATTTTGTAACGTATGCCCAAACGTAACATGATACTTTAAAGGGAATCGCTTGTGACAAGCTTACAGTTAACTTTCATCAACAAAATATAAAAGGTCACTTGCAAGTGACCTGTTACAGCACTTACCATTGACAACAGGAAATGGTTTAAAATGTTCATTTAAAACTTACCATTACCGGATAAGGAAACGATGAAGTAATTTCTTTCATTTTATCGTAAGTTAAGCTTTATATAGAAAAATCTAAAAGCCACGCCATCTAATTTAAAGATATAAAATAAAAGATATTGTTAATGCAAGTTAACATCAGCTAGGTAAGTATGTCTTATCCGGCCCCTTGTAATTCTAATCAGAGAACAAAATTTACTACCATGTAAGTTTGCACGTCCATGAACGTACCTATAGGTGGTACGCTGGTGTGTTAGTGTCAGGCTTAAACTAAGAATTTTATTAGCTTCACGTTCAACAACACGTAGGACATAAGTGTGCAATTACATAATTTAGTATTATACACTTTGATGTTTCGGGAATGGAGAATTAATTACAAATAAACACACTTGATTAGTGGAAATGTTTTGGTTCTGTACTAACATTATTGCAACATCAAATGCATTGGATATTAGTTTGAAAATAAATAAAACTCTAAACGTAATGGTGAAATAAAATTGAATAAACCTATATAAAGCTCGCAATGGATTTAAATGGATAATCGAATGTGCTTTTATTTATTAAAACAATGTACAGGCGAACACTTTACATTCGGACAGTGAAAAGATAAGTTTGAAAAAGCAATAAAAGAAAATTAGAGCGAAAATAATACAGATCGAATCTATGAAAAAATACTCATTATATAGAAATTTTGTTTAAGGAGGTGATTTTATTAGTTAAATAGCGATGCTTTGGTTCGTAGATATGTTCAATAGTGGTCATCATTATTTCAAGAGACTTAAAAGTAAAATAATACGGTTTATCTTAGTTTTGAATTAAGGGATAACGTACCAGTAGAAAAGCTGCAGTAATAATGGGTGAATCTACAGCCAAAAATATGTGTAGTTTACTAAGGCCACCAAAAAAATCACTTCTGCTGTTATGTTTATGCTTCACATGCAAAAATTTTCAATCTGATTTTCCCAGAGAGCAAGACATTGTATTTCACTATACATCATCTCATTGTACACCGAAAATCCGACCTCTAGACCAGTGAGATTATACAAGACGGCTAGTTAAGTTTACGGGAAATGGATGTCGAATCCAGATGTCGCTGGCATTCATACATCAGAGTGGTGTGAAAGTCTGGATGTTTAGCGAGACATTTATTGTTTAATTTCTTGAATTGTATTTGTATTTTAAGATCGAGTTATATGTGAATACATACAGTATTTCCAAAAAAAAATGCCACTAAAAATACTGTTTACTGTAATAGAAGAACTAGAAGAAGAATAGAATTCTATCTTGGAAGAAAGTAATATTTTTAGACTTCATATGAATCTGATACCATTACTTTTGAATAGCTGGCGCTGTCATAACTAAAATCTTTTGATTTAACTTCACTTACAAACGACATCTGTCGATAATATTTAAAATTACTCCGCTTTTGTATGGATTTGATTAGTCCCACAAATCAGTAAGAAGAGATATTGAACTTGACCGAAATTCTAAGCACTTGGAAAATAGTTTCGTATCCAGTCACCAGCAGCGTTATTTTACCGCGTTAATTTGAAAATATAATTATTGTTCTTTAAATTATTTATTATTGATTGGAGGCAATTTATCGCCAAACAAAAACTATGTTAAATAAGGCTCATTCTTTTATTCATTGATATCTAATTAATATATAAACAGAAAAACACTATAATCAATGTACATATCGATGAACTAAAAAATACGCCTTAAACTTAAAATTTAGTTCAGTGTTTCTGCTGATGATGATAGCTTTGCTATGGAAAGGTACGTCCAGTTTAGTGCAGTTTTTAGCGTTGCCTACTTATTTCAGTAAATTATAGGAAATTAATGCGGATAAACCGAGTTCACACGTTATAGCGCAGCCATTTTGATTGGCCTAATAGATAATGGACAATGAATACAACTGTTGTCGGGACTGCCAACTTAGTATGCTACGTAAACCTTTAAAAAATAAAAATACTAACTTTCCGATTGTAACGCTTCTTGCGGATGGAGGTAGAACTGAGGGTTTGCAACTCGACTAAGCTCCTTATTTTCAATGCAAAAAACGGGCTAGTTTACAGGGCATGATTAGTCCTCTCGTACATATATTCAAGCAACCACTGAGTAGCTATTATAATACAAGAGGTAAAAAAGTGACTAAGTGTTCGGCCATAGCAAAAGTACCATACTTAGCATTGCACTCTACCTAGGCTTTGCCTCGCACATAGATGTACTGATTGATCCATATTGACAATACACAATACATAAGCGCGATGGGAGGTACGGTACAGCGCTATGGGCATAACCTAAGAGATCATCCTGGGTGTATGATAACTCCTTTTTAAGTGGCCGACGTTTTTGGAAAGTCTTTCCATTCACAATCTGAACCTCCTTTTGCTTTTGTTCTCTTAGGGATCTTACCTCCTGCGTTTGTTTTAATGCTATTTTAAGATGTTAGCCATTACAATCTTCAGCCTTTCTTTACGTTCTCTATGTTTTTTATTCCTAAACTATTCGTATTTCTTCTTCCTTCCTCATTTGTCTTTTCCCACATAATTTTTTTGCATAATACCTTTGTTTCTCAGATTTTCATTCTTATCGGTTTAATACTTAAGCTTCACACCCATATAGAAGCGTTGATGCCACAGTCTACAATCTTATTTCACGAAATCCACGCTGCATGTTCATACTTAAAAGTAGAACAGGTTCTAAATATTAAAAGCAAAAAACTGCAAACCAATTTTGATGTGTGGTACTTTTAACACATGTATTTGATACTAGATTTAATTAAATTTCATAGTAAATTAAGTATACTATGAAACGGGACTTAGTCGATTTGCTTTCGTTGTTATGGTAAAATATCATTTAAAATCCTTTCTCTTTTGTATTGTGTATATTTGTTTTTATCTTTGTTTATATGCAGTCCAAACCTTAAAATTTTTAATTGAGATTCTTCTATTAACTAAATAACTAGCGCCGTTTATGATACAATTTAATATAAGCACAAAATGTCTAAAAATACCAGCTTTTTCTAATATAAACGATTCAAATATAACTTTGAAATCAACCAGGACAACACGGTCTTATTCAAGATCTTACAAAATTGTGTGAATTATAGGTATCTCCATGTGTAGAAAATATTACGTAGCTTAAGAACCACTTAAGTACCTTTATGAGCCCGTTAAACGGCAAAGCCCTCTTCGGCGTAAGAAAAGAGAATAGAATATCACCTAGCCACACGATCCACGTAATGGCGCAAATCTTAAAAGGGCAGAGAGAACGCCCGTCCACGTACTTACGTTCATAAAAGCGCAACTCAAGTACGGCACAAAAGCACAATAGACACGGAGCTGTTTGTATCCGATGAAAAGAAAACACGGCAACTGTGCCTCACGGCGGGATATTGTGACATGCCCGGTGCGTATTACCCGACGTCTTTGTCATCTGGAGAGGATATATTGACGGATGATCCGAGTGGAAACGTCTTCATCCCATTGTCCCGTTGTCAATGATATACTCTACAGTACACCGCTAACAGAAATCAAGAATACCGATACGATCGTACATAGAACACACAATGGCCTATTATATAAAAAAAAAGCAATACACGATAGAAGAATAGAATAAACTAGGATAGACCTTAGTGATTCTGGCAACAACAAAATGTTTTAAAATCACGCATCAATCACATACCTATATAAAGTTTCCAATGTAATCTGAATATTGACGTGGACGTTCTTCGGTGCAGAACTTTAAAATTTTATCCAAAGCTTATTTTTTGGATAATCTTCTAGAAGTCTAGAAAACTTTGTTTTTCTTAATCGTTTTTCTTGAAGTTAAATTTTAGAACATTCCTGTCGATAATTTGGCTTCTATATAAGGATGAAATTGTAAATAAAATGCCAAATTGACATTTAGACATTTTTTTTTGTCTTCTGGAGTGATCAATATGTATTAATATAAGTATGTGTGTATGGGACCCATAACTTACATATTAATCTTATTATTATTTAAATAAGTTACGTCTACGTTTTTTTTACAATAGTTATCTAGGAAAACGTTCACAAATATTACAAAAAAATTAACAACTAATTAAAATTATATGTTTTTCATTCGTGCGACATAGCGCACGATATTTTCTGCGATACAAAATAAAATAAGTGAAAAAATGCTTAGCAGATAGTGGTGAGGTGTTTTAAAAAAAATATTTTGAACACTTTAATTTGTTTTAATGATGACTAGGTGTGATTATGTTTTTAGTATTTATGAAACAAAGGAAAATAAATTTTTGATAGTCCTTTGATTTGATTTGATTTACTTCGTCCAATAAATAGGTACATACAGATATAATGGACAAGTCTTATAAGGACAATACACTAATTGTACTATTGTGAGTATGACGTAAAATAACAACACAAATAAATGTAGTTATAAAAGATGTAAATATAAGTAAATTAAAATAAAGAAAAAATTAATACATAAAAAAATTAACAATTATTAGAAATAGCTAAAAACTTAATACTGTTCTAGGACAGTTAATAACCCCACGACAGAGTATACGCAATGGTGGAGCAATAATTGACGCAATATAGTCTTGAACACCTTCAGGAAGTCAATACATCTAAGGCTACTGGCTAAGAAATTAAAAAGCCGAACCCCTTAGCCAAAACCCCTTAGCCGAACCTTTAAGTTACACGAAGCCTGCTCAACGCCAAACGGAAGTTGGATCCACTCTTCGTGTTATAAGAGCGAAAATCAGAATTAAAGGGAAAGGTGTCCTGATCAACAAAAGTTTGAGCAAATATCTCTAGAATATTCACGGAAAGCAAAGGTACCAACTTTCTTAAAGAATGGCTTACAGGTTTCAGTGGCGCCGATACCTGCGATACTGCGAACTATGCGCTTTTGTGCGATAAAAACATCATGTGCGTAAGTAGACGAGCCCCAAATGATAATTCCATAAGTTATTTTGCAGAACACTTGGTCATAATAAAATGTTAGTAAACAATTTCTTCCAACCGCACATTTAAGCTACTTAATTAGAAAACACGAGGAGTTTAGGGTTTTTATATAAGCTTACGGCAATGCGATTACCAGCCAAGCGATTCATCCAATTGAACTACTAGAAAATTACCAGAGCTTTGACTCTTCAGCGCAACTCACCGTTCAAACGAATATCCACATTATAATCAGCTCTGGACTGGGGTGGATGGAAAAAAAAACATAAAGAATATCTTTGAAGCATTAATATTGAGTCTATTACAACTAAAACACTGACCGACCTTCATCAAGAGGGTGTTCGCACGGTCACAGACCTGCGCCGGATCTATCCTAGAAACTACAGTACTAATATCGTCCGCGTATAGAAACAAAGGGAAAGCTAATAAATTCGAGTATGTCATTAATAAAAAGAAGAAATAGTACCGGACCTAGAACCGATCCCTGCGGAACACCAAGGTATGTTGGCAAGTAGAGGAATAGAAGTATTTGATAGCGTTTCTCTATTTAAAGGATACTCTAACATACTGAACACAATCAGACAAATATGACCGAAACCAATCGACAATTACATCAACAATGAAGGTTATCTATGAGAATTTGGTGATCGACACAGCGAATGCCCGCGTCAAATCACAGAAGATACCAGAAGGACATTGATCAGAATCCATACAACCTACGATTTGATTCATAAATGAATAAACGGCCGTAATTGTCGAGTGATTCCGCCTGAAGCCATGCTGCCTATCAGAAATTATATTATTTCTCAACACGTAATTTTAAAACTTTTTCATTTCTCATAGTGTGGCAAACGTCGCTTTGAAAGGGCATCTACGGGTTTATATCCTTTCCGAAGAGAAAGCATGTTCAAATGCCTATTCACAATTAAAAATCAAACCGTTTAGATCGGGAATCGAATCCACGTGTGCAAAGGAAAGGCAAATATGCTAGCCGTACAATACTAACACGACTCCAACTGAAATTTTGGAGGATCTTCAGAATAGCGTTGTAGCAGGTTCTAATGTAAATCCTAATATTCCTAAAATTTATGTGTGGGTTTGGCATCATCATCATTAGATTTAACACTGATTTAATTTTAGCAACATTTGCTCCAATAATAAATTTATTTATTATATTCATTCTATTAACAAAAAAAATATTTAATATATACAATCAAATATTAAACAATTAATCTCAACAGTTGCACACTTGCTTATTATAAACTTGCTAAATCTACTTTGCATCTATGCATGAATGTATAAACAGGAATATACAAAAAAAAATAATAAAGGATGGGGCTTCTACCGGTCATACATAAATTGTTGGTATTTGCACATTAACAACTTAATTATTTCTAAAGAATGTCTCTAATTGAACACAGAAGTTATCGAACCGACAAGTGAAATTCCTGGGTAATAACAGAAGCTGCTAAAGTTGTATTAAATAAAACTGAATGCGTCTCGCATATTTAAAATGCCTGGCTTGCGCATTCATGCTAATGAATAATAGGAATTTTATAATTACATGACGAAAATAAAAAAAAAAGGTCAGTTTTATAAAATCATCTCAGTTCTAAATGTTTTGAAAAAGTACTTACATTAAACTTATAAAGTTCCTTAGTAACCAAAGAGAAGATAAAGAACAAAGTAAGCTACACCGCTGCAGTTTGCATGATTTAAAAATAACCAGTGAATTACTGACTTAATAATTTTTAATTTATGACCGTGTGTGGGCAATCATCCGTTCCCTTGTTTTTTAAAACATCCAGAGCCTTTAAATTCCTCAGAACAAAATACTACAAATCCACCAAAATAAAACAGCTATAAAACACTTTGTCGAAGGATTTTATTGCGACGCTATGTAAATAGAAGCGATCAGGGTTGGAATGGCAAGAAGTTACAGAGGATATACTAATACAAAATATGTTTAGAAGGAATTGAAAACGCCAGAAAATAATAATAATTTTACTGCTAATACTATATATCGAGAAAATGGTTATTAGTTGCCTTTTTGTAGAGAAGAGAGCATACTATTCTTAATCTTGAAGTATAAGTACATAAAGAATGCAGAATCGTTTACAGATTAGATACTGTTGAATTCTACATTCTTCGTTTATTTGTTAATGACTATATTTCAATTTATTCGGAGTTCACAGAATATCCTTAATCTGCCATCATAATAAACGGAAGCTGTTTTAAAACTGCATGCGAATTTAAATATACTGATTAAGAATATTATTTTTTTCCGTAGGGTACACGAAAATACCAGATTAAATGATTCTCAGGGAAATATTACCTGTCTATATATCTTAAGTTTCCTTCAGAATTTCTTGAATGATATAGATTGGAGTACTCTGTTCAGTGACGAAAAAATACTTATACAGTAAATTCAATTGTTGGATATATTATTTTTTTGTTTGACTGGTATTAATAAACACTTTCCTTTTGAGAAATCAGTAAAAAGAAATACATCACCCACTGGTTGGTTCAATGCTGAGTTGAAAAACATGCGAAGCATCTAAAATCTCTAAAAATTATTTGTGATGTGCGAGGCGATTAGTTAGAGAGGGATACTTAGAGTAATTATATATAGAAATACTATTACTGCGGCGAAGAGAGAAGCTTAAACAATGTCAGTAAGGATAGTTGGCGTTTAATTAGGTACGAATGTAATAACACGAATCAAAATAATCTTGAAATTGAGATTGATCTCACTGTCTTTAATAATTACTTCGTTACTGCTGCAAAATGTGTTATAAGGTCTCTTCCTGTAATAAGTAAGTTACGCAATTACAAACGGTCAGGCTTTTTCTTTAGCTGCATATTTTAATGATTGTGGGGAACTATTTTCCTGGATTTATTGAAGAAAACTAGAGCGGTCACTATTGTTACTAATCAAATTATCGTCCTATTTCAATAGTATCTAGATTTACAAAAAAAAAATCGAATAAAAGGAATTCTGATTAATCTTTGAATCAAATTCTCTGATTAACGGAAAGCAATTTGGTTTTAGAAAGTGTCGCTTTACTACTCAAGCAATGTGTAGCTTAATATATCGGGTAGTCGAGGGCCTCAAAGATGGTCTGTGCACGAAAATTACGATGTGTGACATCAGTAAGGTGTTCGATTGTGATGATCATAAAATATTGCTCGATAAATTTTCGCATACACAGTGCGAGGAAACGTTCATGATTTATTGCGTTCTTATTTGTATGACTGCTCGCAATTTGTTTACGTGAAGACCAATATTTCCAAATCTCACATTATTAAATATGGAGTTCCTCAGGGTCCTGTCCCCGCTTTTTGAATATATTACACTTAACGCGTGTATTATGTATGCAGATGATTCCACGCTGATAGCATCTGCTGAGGACGTGGATACTCCTAAAATGTCAAATGAGCTGCTGGACGATGTTGAGAATTGGTTTGCGTCGAATAGGTTGAAACTAAATGGTGAGAAAAGTCGGAGTATGGATTTCGGTTTGCGTGGAGGTGATGGGGCACCTGATACGATCGAGCTTCCAAGCGATTTGTCGTGGATACATCACACAAAAAAGGTTTGCGCAATGTTGTCTATATTGCACCATTTATATCATGAAAACTCAAAAACCTTGCTCAAACCAATATGATTCCACACAAAAGCGTGCGTTGCGCGTTGTTGTGGGTGCTGGCTTTAAGGATCATTGTAGGCCAATTTAATTTATCAACAATATCGTATGATACTATTACTATCGTGTATACACATTTACTTCCAGCTTTTGGAGATACATTTAACTAAAATTAATTTCAATACAAATTGGTCGGTACATACTTATAATAGTAGGACGGTACACAGAATTCGGGAGCCAAATTTTTGCTTCTCAAAGTTAGCTAAATATTATTTACTTATTATTATTATTAAATTACAATCATTTGCCACTGCATATTATAAAATTGAATACGATTAATAATGATAGAATGTATTTATCGCTATAATTTTTATTTTGCATCTTGTTAGGTTATACATCATAGCAATATACACAATGCATACGCATGTAACTTTCAGGGATAAAAAGAAAATTATATAATTTTAGGTCAACCAAGAAAACGTTAGAATTTTTGTTAAATCTCCCATCTTGTTGATTTGAATACTAGTACATCAACAAAAAGACCGTAATACGTATTTCAACCATGCGTGTAGTATTCCAAAAACTATTGAAATAGCATCTTCATTTTATGACCAACATTTTGAATTCATTATTAGCAGTATTTTTTTTTTATTATAAACTGAAATCTGAAAGTTTCATTTCCGAATGCTTATCACATTTTTGTAACACTTCTGTTGCAGTTTTTGTTAATATTTGTATTTAGTTTCCGATATTTATTATTGAATTATAGTACCTAAGATACTCTGCGAAAGAATCTTGTAACATTTTTAAATCTACATTGGTATAAAACTATCCTTTAAATAAGAAAATTTCTTAATAAAGTAGGTAAATTATTAATATGCAACTAGGAAACCAATTTAAGAAAGTTTCTTTGCCAGTATAATGCATTATATTAGGTAATACGCAGTTGCTATCAATCATTACAAATTTTATTATTAGGTATTGCACTATATTATATTAGAATTGTATTTTTCCGCTGTGCATTCATTGCCCCTTCCAACTGATATTTATTATGCTCTTTTCCATAATTTTGGTGTCTAAAATTCAGACTTTAGTAATCAGCTAAAGATACCAGCTTTCTTAGTTATATTTATATTCGAAAGACATCTAAATTATTTTAAATTAATGGAACTACTTATAGTTAATATCATCTTAAAGGAAACACTGTCTCAAGAGATACGGTCCTGTATATACGGTAGCAAACTTTTCACATTTAAAAGAGCAATGTGTTGCGTGTGGACGGATGCGTACATTTCAAACACTTTTTTTTCGATTATGTGTTAGTTTCGGACGGGCTGCTGAGAGAAGTGTGAATGTTCTATATAATTTATGGACCACTCCGACGCCAACGAACTAAACGGTCGTCAAAGAGAGCAAAGGCGCCGCGCCAACGGTATCTCAATGAGTTATTCTAATATTAGATTAGAAAACGGCTTTTTCAGAAACTTCATTAGCGCTGTAAGTGGGAACTTAATTAACTGTAAAGATTTAATAAAGCCGGCGACAATCCAGAGGGCAGCAGTGATTAAATACGCCTCTAGTTGCGAAACGCTCCTCAAAAACAAAAGGACGACGACATATCGGTGACGGTGCGACGAACACACCTTTGCCAGGAGAGATTGGAGGTGCGCGGACGAACAGTCGAAGCACGTACGCGTTTAAATTTTATTTTTATATTAATGGCATGCGCGTCCTGAATAACCGCCTTAATGTATGTAAACGTGTGTGTCGATCAAATATTTATTGCTGTCTTGATAAACGAAAACATCGTAACTGCATACAATGCATCGGGTTTATGTTAAAGTTCGCGCTGACACGATTGGATACGCCCACGATTGGATTGTTTTACGTGTCGTAGAGTTGGACCGATAAAAGTTTATTTCAACTCTTCTTACACGGTCAAACACAGCTAACTTCTACATACAAACCATATCAAAATAACACTATGTTCTATTAAAACTAGTATCGAGCAGCATAAAGCCAGAAAATAAGCATAAGAGTTGAAACCATATCCACAGCAAATCTGTACTCAGAAGATGACAAATGTTAAATTAACAAAATTTTACTCAGTTTAAAAAGATGGTTGCCTAGAAAAAACACTTTTGTTCTCATTTTTTTGGTTAATTTAACAAAATTATGTTAAGCCAAACGTAGAATTGTTTTTCAACTAGTAATATTAGATAGATTACTTCAATGAACTACATTTCGCTTTGCAAGATTCGGCCCATGGTGTATGGCTTGATTATATTTTTACCATTTCGTATATCAATAATATGAAATGTAAAAAAAAAATTCTAAGGAAGTGTAAATACACATAGCTTTTCGACATCACTGCATTTGCAACGCTACCAATTGTACCCAAGGATCACGTCGCAGTGGTGGAGGAGTTACCGTTTTAATGATCGCAGCTTCTTAATGTTTATTGTCCTATTTATGCAGAATATGCATTATTGTTAACGTGAAGTTGAAGTGGAGTGGGTAGGAGTGCTGTAACACATACGGATAGAAGAACTTTGCTGTAATAATGTTTAGATCAGAGCAGCTGTTTAGACAAGTGGAGTCTAGGTCATGGGAAAAGGGTAATTTCAATCTAATAATTAGTTTAAATTAACTGTAATTTTAGTTAGCCTAACCCTTATCTGTTAAGTAACATTAACTTTGTTTTTAAATCATTCGGTGTGTTCAATTAATAAAATATGAGTAACGAAATAATGTTGGCTAGTTAGTTAGTTAGTAACTGGCTTTGGCTAACTCAGCAATATTTTGTTAATAAAACCAGTTTTGCGAACTTATTTCTCGTTCCCTCAGTGTAAAATATCTACATACACAAAAAAATTTCTAAATCTTTCCAACATTTTCTCTTTCATTACAGCATTATGTTTTGCTTAGATCTGAGTGTACGTAGTTAGTTCCAGAATTAGGCATAATTATATTATAAAATAGAATTATTTTTATTATTAGTGTTTTTGTAAAAATAATGAATATAACTGAAGTACTTGATACAAAAACTAGCCAAGTCCATTTTTCTTTTTAAATCTTCATAAATCAATTTAAACTGTTTCAGAGAAAGAAAGACAGTATTTATTTTTCGGAATCTTACTCTTTAAATACAAAAAAGGTCAGCCACTAATATTTATTATACAATATACGACACTTTTTACAACAAAGAAAAAATCTGAAGATGATGGAGTTGAGTGTTACTAGTACCGAAAAGAAGAAATAAAAAAACAAATATTAGATATATGGTACAGCAAGAGAAAAAAGTTTCCGCCTAGCTTGGTAGTAAAGAACTAACATCTGGCGACATCTATTGGCGCCAGCCGAAAAAAAGCCTACATTTTTTTCATTTAGTTTATTCAATAAAGGCCGATATTTACAATACATCCCGTAAATGTTGTGTTCACGTCATATTTTTCTTTACTAGCAAGCTACACAGAAACTTTCTTCTATTGCTGTACATTCTAATTATTTATTATTTACTACAGTTTTCCGCAATCGGTTTCTGTTTGTTCTAACAAACTTTCATCAGGCGTTTTACTTTATAATAGTCAGAAAATGAGGAAATTCGAAAACTATACAATGGTTTGGGATCATCGCAGACGTACCTTCTCCAATGACCACCAATTCTCGCTAGCGCGCAAATTACACTCAGTGTGGTTATAAATAATGAATAATTAGGAAGTACTTCATATCTAATACGTCTAATTAGATATCTTAATTATGGATCTCTTCAAACATTTAAATATTAATTTATTTTAAAACACTTAGTACAAAAAAAAAATAATTTACTGAAAATCAAATATCAGATTCACCGTCTACCTACGTAAACAAAATTCGAAATATTTGACATAAAATGCGATTATTACAGACCCTAAAGCGCATTTTCTTTTCTCTCACTCAAACTGCACGACTAGTCTTTCTTTGGGTGCTATTGCCACTGGTTCAAAATACTTTATACGTATGTATGTGTACGCAGGAGGTACATATTTATCAGCAAGAAGCTTGACTTTATCTTCTTTTTTTATTAGTGCGTGAAGATTAGCGTAATTTAGCTTGAGCTTTCGATGGAAGTGACGAAAAAAACTGTTAAATAAACGGTCTCACTGCAGATAACATCATTATCCGTTTCGCATTCAAACAAATCAAATCAAAGTTTTTTGTTTCTTTTTGAAGAGTGACTTTGTTTGGCTAAATGTTGTACTGGCAAAGTCGTTGTTTATTAAACACATCCCCGATAGAATATGCGTCAGGGGTAAATTCTGCTGATCAACGCATCATCTATCACAAGTAATGTGTAGCTTTTACATCGTTTTCCACGACTATTATTTTAGTAAGGTTATCATATTTCCAATAAGCTTCAGATGTGGAATTTGAGATTAAATTACCGATCGTAAAAGTCACAACTAACTTTTGAATTTACGCCTTAATATTCTTTACCATCTTCCAGCAGCTAGTATTTTTCAAGTTAATTATTATTTATTTTGGTTATCTCCTGATCCGATTTGTATATAAAAAATTCCTTTCAATGAACTCGTCAGTGTATGTATTTGTACTAAAATAGGGCGGATTCGACCTTTTTATAGTAAATAGTACAAAATAAGCGATATGTATTCATCTGAAAAATTAAAATTTAGGAATAAGGACGTGTTTATTCTGAATTAAAAATAATGGGTGTATAATTACGTAAATAACAGTCGGAAAACGAGCCTAGGAGTATTTGAATACATATAACACCCATAATTTAACCAGAATAAAATGAATAAATAAAAAATAAAACTGCCGTAATTACTAATTTTTTGCCAGAAATTCTACAAATGATTACCTATTTACAAACTTCAAAAGTTCCGGAAATTATTATGTTTATACATTTAAAGAATGTTACATGGTGCCAATTTATTGTTTTATTTTAAAATTGTAAACATGGGCACACTTGCCAAGTGTAGTTCCAACCTAATTCACTAGGTATATAAATTATGAAAACATGCACACGTGACCAACTAAATATCTACACAATATCCGAAAAATCTATCTGTTTAGAGTATATGTAAATGTAGATTTTGTTGATACTTATTTATAATTTGCTCAAAAAATTGCTTAGAAGCGGTAGCCGAAAGATTACAAGCAAGAAGAGATTACTTAACCTTCCTTCTTATTAAATTTTACAGTTTTTATTAAAATTAGTTCGAAAATATAACCTGTCTTACTAGTACGGCTAAAAGTGAAATAGTTTTTTTGTTAAGATGGCGTTATTTTTCTGGTCAATTATACATTCCAAAAATATTCCAAATTTTTAGATACATTAAGTATCCAATTACCATGGTATTTTCAGCTTATACTAACAGAGGTTGTGATATATATCAATAGTAACATTAGATTAGCTGTCTTTTCTCTTTTTTGCCCCCAAATATAATAATAACTAAATATAAGGTATCGATGTTTATGAGAAGGGTATATTTCTAGAAAAGCTTCAGATGTTTATAATCGCTCGTTCGAATTTTGGGAAAACTGGAAATAAGCCTTGTAGACTATCGCCTGAATTTTTATAGTTTTTTTATTAAAATCTTTTAAGCAAACAGTTTTGAATTCTTAGAAAAATATTGAAAAAGTACGTAGCGTGATACATTACTGCTACAACAAATTCTATTAGGCAAACAGTCTGTACGACTCATAATCTTCAGATTGTCCCCGTAAAATATATTTGAACCCGTTTTGAATAGTCGTTTTGGAGACCGACCATTTATAAGAGAATAAAAGAAAAATATATTGATAACAAACGATAAAATAAATTCTTTTCCAGTTTAATATCAATATTTTTTCGCGAAAAGGGACGATCTGACAGTTAGACGTACAACATAAATCTCCAAAAAAAGAATGGTATTATTTAAATACAGTCTGTTTTATTATATTTAGGGATAATATATGGCCTACAATCAAGTTGCTATTAATTCAACGTTTATGTGTCGTAAAACCGATTCTCTTGCCAAACAGTTTTATACTCACAATCAGTGAATTTTTATTATTGAAGTTAAAATATACTTTATGTATTTTTCGGCCCACAATGTAGCAATGACACCTGTATCTTGTTAGTGATGAAATTTCCTAAAATAGGTTTAGAGAAAATACTTTTATTTTCACTATTAGAAAATTTGATGATAATAGATAGTTTAAGAAAATGATCGTTATAAATTGATTTAGTACATGTTTTTACGACTTACTAAATGTCTCCCGCGTTATAAATTTATTTAACACACATGATAATGTTTCATTAAAGCATAAAACATTTCACTAGAAGAAATGTTGTCGATGTCGGTACCATAGTGGGCAGAACAAGAATTCTAAGAATTGAAGTTGTTCCATATATATATTTTTGTATTTACTTATAGTTAGGTTTGATGTATGAGAAAGTTGTTTATGGGTATAGCAAGTAGTTATACGAGCTTGGCTGGATGAAGTTGTAACGTGTTTGTTTTATATTTATTTCTAGTACGGCGTAAAACAAGAATGGCAATACTAATGTTATATGCTTATGGCACACAGTTAAGCGCCTATACACATCAGAATTAGGTACTTATTTACAAGTTCATCAATTTATCGTTAAAGAAGTAAATGAAGGCAATAAATTACTCGCTATATATTGTTATTTTGTTAATTACTTTCCTATTCGTGAATATTTGGAAGATGGATAAAAACATTGGCGCAATACAAAGCAATAAATTTTCAGAAAAATCATAATTGACTATAAGCCCAATGTTTTTGAACATCAACAGCAAGAAAGCGACATAAACACAACGGCGGATGTAATTTGTAAAGTGTAAAACTTGAATATCCAGGGAATGATTAATTTCGCCATTGCTTTTTAACGTAGGTGTTACACAGCCTATCTAAATTTTATGCCTGTTAATGCAGAAGAGACAAATGTTAAACACAGTCAATTTCAGCGGCTGTTTTCTAAAACATGCTAGTTACTCACGTATTAACAGAAACAACTTCAAGTGCGTGGTGAATGCATTATCCTTACAATTGTATAAACACAATTCCGTATTGTTCGGAGTTAAAGTTATTTCCAGCGTATTAAAAGTGTTGTACTATTTGTTTTGTGACTTGTGAAATAAAGTACAAGAAAAATGGAATAGTGAATTGGAATAACTTACAGGCAGTTTGTAGATTCTTCATTTGGATTTTTAAAAAGTAGTTGGTGTCAGGATGAATTACACCAAAATCACTCAAGTATTTAATATTTAGAACTGCAAGAATGTATCCTTCATTTCTGTTAACGTATAATTATTAATCCGAATAACTTTTCTGATAGATAGTAACATATTGATAGATTGATAGAGGTTATTGAATAACCTATCATTGTGCTCTGGGCTATATCATTATATTTGAAAGTCAGGGCAATACGTATTTTATTCAGTGGCGGATCTGCCAAGCTTTGTGCAATTCCTACAAAATTCAGATATAATTTTCCTGTCATTTTTTTTCCAGTGACAAGATGTATTGACCCATGGTATGACTACATTGTAACAAGCAAAATGTAATTTTACATTGAAATGAGGACTTGTATTCAAACAGGATTGCAAATTTACAGCCTTATTTGTTATATGTTGTATCATATTACGCATTTTTTCAAAACGAAAAGTAATTTTATATTTTACATAATTAGGTATATATTTTTCAAGGTGTAATTGTGTTTATACAAAGAAAAGTTGAAATTACTCTCAAATTTATTATTGCGTGATATTAACAGCAAATTTACAGGTAGTTAGGTACTTTTAAAAATTGTTTGATTTGTATTTTTAAAAATCACTAAATAAGTTTCCACAAAAATTTGTAGTATTTCAACTTTCAAGTCTTTCCAAGTCAATTTCTTTAAAAAAATTACATGTGCACATGTGACAGCGCAATTTCTCTAAATTGAATGTAAAATTCTGATGTATAAAGAATTACATAACAGTATTTTTACGTAAAACGGAGTGCATACTTATGGCGACTTCTAATAGTGTAAAAGATATACAAGACAAATAAGATTCGCATCTCTAACTTTTACAATCTATTTTCATAAGGAAATTTGGAGTTTTAACAATCCTACTGGCAATGAGTAACTATTTCAGTGAATAAGAACTAAGAAAATATATGGAAAAGATGGACAATACGCAGACTTTCCAAGATAATATTTCAAATTTGTTTCTTTTTACAGTGTAAGATATATTAATAGAGACCCAGTTTTTCAAAAAGGAAGAAATTAAAACAATAAACATGAAATATTTTATAACACTCGTAAATATTTCATTTGATAAAAAAGAAACATTGTTTTACTATAAGAACCTATACCATTTGCGTAAAAAAATCATTTTAGTGCCATTTGCGTATAGGGTTAGAGTTGATTCCGAGCCAGGTAGTGGGGGTAATAAAAAATAATTAGTAATAAGTAATGTCGTTTGTGTATATCTACCTGTTGATATTTCATATACTTAAATGTATTTAGGGATACACTAAATATTAAAAATTTAAAAAGTATGAATGCAAAGTGATAAAGCGAAAAACTGTTTGACATTTTAGGAGTTATTATAAGATTTTGTTCATTTAATAAAATATCAATTGGATCAACTATTTAAGTTTGTATAGGGATAAACAATTACTTGTTTTTCCTTCAAACAAATCATTTCGTCACCATCAGACTTTTGATTGAAACCTATATATTCGCATTCGTTTTAACAAAGTAGCCGAAGTTGGTTTAAATATTTCAGACAATGTAAATGATTCAGTTAGAGTAGCTAATTGTTTGAACGGAATCTCTACATTTTGTTATATGTACTGTTCAACAAACGTTTGCTTGAACTAAAGTGATAAAGACAAAGTTTCATTGTAACGATATAGCTAAATTGACAAACACGCTAACTTAAACTAAACATGTAGTTGCTTGCTTGAAATTAATACCGGAATCAACTCTAATCGTGTACGCAAATGGCACTAAAACTAATTTATAGGCTTCTGGTACTATGTATGTACGCAAATGGGACGATATTGCGCTTGTGCTTTATACTAAAATTCTATTTATCTTTGTTTAGTTTAATATTTTCAGATGTTTGAGAAGTGGATAAATTTATAGTAACGTGTAACACTATTTTCGCTAAAATAATATTTATCACAGCACGCGTTTAAAAGATTCTAGCAACGGCTTTTTAGGATGACAATGAGGTAATATCAGGTCATCAAACACGAATTCTAAAACACCAAAGGTTTTTGACATTTTTTTCTGTTTTGTGTCTTCTGTGACTGCACTGCGGACAACATTATTTATATATTAAGAAAAAGGATTATAAGCCAATTTTGGGAAGGCACGATTAAAATATTTCGCAATAAATATCTACACAATATAAAATGTAGGTGATTTTTCTTGGTAAAAATCACTTTTTCTGATAATGTTCCGCACTAAATGAGGGTAAATGTACAGAAACTCAAGGACAATGTCGAAATGTTAGAAATTTTCCCATAATACCAGTATTTTACGTGAATATTATAGGAAAATTTCTGTTTCTTAGGAAAAAAAATCTCTAACATTGTAATATAACCAAGAAATTAATCTCTTAAGAAAAGATTATAATTTCTTAGAATTTGGAAAATTATAGTCATAAATATAGTGATTTTCAAGTGATACGGAATTAAGCAAGGCGCGCATGCGTTAATTTAGAATGTTCTGGTTCAAGTCAGAAATGACATGGTGTTCGGCCACACGTGGTTCTGTTTTTTTGTTATTTTAGAATTATTATACTGATTATTAGTAGGTGGTATTAATTCATATTAGAAAATCTGTTGTTTTTTTAATGCTTTAAAGTCTGTTACGCGCTCTGCTACAATTTGAACATGGATTATCCAATACAATTTGCACGCACGTTGGAATTAATTCAGCATTATCTGTTAAAAACTCACCCGCAGAAAAAAATATTTCTTGGAGATATGATATCAAGTATCTACGATTTTCTTAAAGAAACTATTTACTTTATACAAAGTCGGTACAGTTACAGATAAAGTAGTAGTAGATTTACGTCAAAATTGTATTACAAAACTGTAAATCATCACGTTATGATGTTCTAAACATAAATAGCAACCTTTTCTGGCCTATAGTAGCAAATACGTTAAAGATATTCTACAAGTACAGAAATTGTCGTAAAGATGGCGATTCTACTATTTCACTACACCATCTTTCCATACTCGATATAAGTTTCCTACATACCAGACATCGTTATCGAATATTTATCCATTAATTGCCAGATAAGTATTTCTTAGGAACCGTTATCACAACAGTTGGCCGACTGCATACGGTGGTCCTTGATTTTTCCGAATTAACTTCCAATGTGGAGAGACAACGGGTAACTGACGTGCAGTGGTTTTGGGTGAGCATTAGAAATTTTCATATTTTGTTCGTCTTATGCATTAAATTTTAATTAAATACACTCTATCTGGGCATTTTAATTTCGATGATATTTTCGTTTTTGTTTACTTTTAAACAAGTAAAACTTCTATGGAAATTATCACTACTTAAGAAATTTTACTTGTGAGTGTTCCAGACTACATGAAAAGAATCTTGGCAAAGTTACCCACATTTCAAAACTTTATTATGAATATTCCAGGTTACATGCAAAAATCTTTGAAAAATTACTTATAGTTAGAAATATTACTTCGAAAAGTAAAATACCTGTATGGTTTTAGGAGCAGAAAATTGACCCAAAATCGTACAGGAGTTTTACCAAAATTTTTTTAGTGTGTATGTATTTGCCTATCTTCCATTGATCTGATTTCAGATAAATATTGCTGCTATTTTGTATTTACCAAATTTATCTTGGGATTTTAAGTTAACTCAGGTGACGTTGGAGGTTATAAATTTACACCTCTTATGCGTAAATCGGGATCACGCTAGAGTGAAATATATATGTGCGATTTTACACCGATAAGAAAGTATCTTAATAAATTTATATATACCTAAAGCTTTTTCGTAGTTCACATGGCAACCACCTTATCACTGAAAAAATACTGAAATATTTCAGACCGTTTTCCATAGAGTACTTCCGAACGAACTATTGTGAACCCAACATCCAGGGATTGCCATTCAGCGCGCAAGGCGGAGCGGATCTCATCGATTTTCCTAGCGCCGCCTCGACACCGGAAAATAAGCAGCATTCGCCGACTAGTGCTTTAAGGCGGGACTTGAACGGTACGCCTCCGGGTTAGGTTTTGCGTTCCGTCAACGTTACCTGGTACGGCACCAGTGTAAAAGTGACGGCTGCATAGTAGAGTCCAGGGTCGTCATGTTGGTGCCCCCGGATATGTTGGCAGCTCAATCGAAGATGCTTTATCAAATAAATAAATACTACGGCGAACGGGTACAGACCAGGATGGGGACGATAGCGAAAACGATTCGAGAAGTGTGCAAAGTGGTGCAGGACGTATTGAAAGAGGTAGAAGTACAAGAACCGCGATTCATATCGTCATTAACGGAGTGCAACGGGCGGTATGAGGGATTGGAAGTCATATCGCCGGGAGAATTCGAAGTAGTCCTCTATTTAAATCAAATGGGCGTGTTTAATTTCGTGGACGACGGTACGTTACCAGGTTGTGCTGTGTTGAAGTTGAGCGACGGAAGGAAGCGATCCATGTCCTTGTGGGTCGAATTCATCACCGCTTCGGGTTATTTGTCGGCGAGGAAGATCCGATCCCGTTTCCAAACGTTGGTCGCTCAAGCGTGCGATAAATGTTCGTATAGGGATTCCGTGAAGATGATAGCGGATACCACGGAGGTTAAACTGAGGATAAGAGAACGTTACGTGGTGCAAATAACGCCGGCTTTTAAATGTTCCGGTGTTTGGCCGAGATCTGCGGCGCACTGGCCCATACCTCACATCCCTTGGCCGCATCCGAACCTAGTCGCCGAAGTTAAAACCGAAGGCTTCGACTTGCTATCGAAAGAAAGTGTCGCCATGCAAGGGAAACAATCGGCCATGGAAGGCGACGCTTGGGTTTTATCATTTTTAGAAGCGGAAAATAGACTACTGCAAGGTGGTTGTCGGAGACGATGTTTGAGTATTTTAAAAACTTTGAGGGATCGACATTTGGACCTGCCGGGAAATCCGGTAACTAGCTACCATATGAAAACGCTTCTATTGTACGAATGTGAGAAGCATCCACGAGAAGCTGAATGGGATGAATCGTGCATCGCAGATAGGATAAATGGAATATTCTTACAACTAATATCATGCCTCCAATGCAAAAGATGCCCCCACTATTTCCTACCAAACTTGGATCTTTTTAAAGGCAAGTCATCGGGCGCTTTAGACAATGCTTCCAAACAAGTTTGGAGGCTAACTAGAGAAATGTTAACAAATACTAGATGTTTGGAAAAGCTTTAAGGTCAATATTAGAAAAATTATGCATATATTTTAAGCATTCCTATAAATACTATTTACATTCTGTGTATAACTGAATTATTATTAAATACATACAAAAAAGCAATATAACACGTGCAATAAACAATGACTTAAAATAGATTATTCAGTAATACATAGAATTTCATGTACAAAGACTGTAATTAGATTTTTATTTAATATTTATACTTCAAAAGTATACATAATATGTATTTATATTTAGATACCTGTTTGTATTAGGCCAAATTTTTTTAGCGCATATGAATAAGTGTTTCATTAAGGCTCATCGGTTTTCAATACATGTGCCATATTAGATAATAGTCAAAGATATTATTTTGCATATGTACATATTTCGTTTGATGAAATTTCAAATAATTGTTACACATCTTTATAAAATATTGTTGAGTCAATTGTTTTTAATAAAAATATCTTCTAATTTAACTATCATTTTTTTAATTGTTGCCATTAAAGAATTAAAATATTAAATTAAATAAAACCAGAATGCGTGTATTCTCACCTAGAATCAATAAAACTTTTGTTAACTGTCACCGGCTGATATATCAACTCGTTTTTCTTTCTTGGATTCTTATCTTTATGATGATTTTATATCTTAGTATTTAAACTGAGATTTATATTGTACGGCAAATCTAATAAAATTAAAATAAAAATGTTGTTTTTGAAGAAATAACTTCATTATAAATTTCGTATTATATCCCAAATAGGATTTCAAAATCGAGATCGAAGAAAATCGAAATCAAATTTTATTACAAATTAAACTTAAGACGCGCATTTTATTTTAATTGGAATGACTGTTTATTTAACTTGTAAGTTCAGAAAATTGAGAATGACATAAGATTGCGTCCCAGGCAAGTCTTCAAATGGTTTTAATTAAAAGAATTACTACCAAGATATAGAATAAATTTAATAAAGTGATAATTTAATTGCATTTTTATAGGGGATATCTTAATTAATAGAAATGTGAGTTTAAAACCAACAGATCAATAAGCAGAGACAGTATAGAGAAAAAACATTTAATTTGAATTTACTCTTGATAGAAAGCTAGAAATTAAGCGTGGAATAGTTTTTGGGCTATTACCTGAGAGCTGTTAAATTCAAAATGTGGAAATGAAATGCCGATTTCAAATTTTAAGTGCATGATGGAAGTTACAATTACTACCTTCTCGTCATTTTGATGTTGTGATCAGGTATGTGAAACTTTCGTAAGAATATGGCGGTTTATGACATGCAGCAACATTTTGTAACGATTTAATTTTTTAAAAACGTGTTAAAAATTTTGCATTGGGCTTCAATTAATTGCACAACTCCCGTTACTAATTATGAATTAAACATTTTAATTTACCTTTCAGATAACATTACGTTAACCGTCACCTTAAGGTCGCTAATGTATTTTACTTATCTCTCTCATTTACATAGTTATTGTGACTAGATGCTATAAAACTTACAGGAAGCAGAGTTAAATAGAAAAACGTATACGTTATACGTATCAACTGTCTGGAACTATTATTACGGAAAACCTTTAAATTAAATTTGGACTTATGAGGCAAATAGACTAATCTTTTTCACAAAAATTGTAAATAAAAGTTAAATGTTTTGATTAAAAATTAGAAAATAAACTACTTTCTATACTTGTTTATTGACATTTTGGGAATACAATTTTAATATTTAATTGACTTATTGCCGAATTAATTTAAAAAAAATTAACTAAATCTAATATACTAATAAATATCACGATTGTCTTAAATGTTTATCTTGCAGGGCAAAATTGAAAATTAATAATTGATGGGAGAAATGACATGATTTGAGTCAGAATCGAGGCAATTATTCATTATTTATATTAAGTAGCCTGAACACATGAAAATGGTAGTTCTAAAAAAAGAAATATAATTTCTGCAACTTTTGCTTTTTACATTTCCTTGTTGGTACGTGTTAAACACAATACATTAACAATGGGCCGTGTTTAGCACGCGTAAACTTTTATAATAACTTACGCAAATATTCACTTATGTTAAGAACGTAGAATTGCTATTTACTTACATTGCGCATAAATCAAAGTAGGATGGGGTATCAATTTCGTTTTTGTTTATAAAAGATTGCTGTACCAAAGATTTTTTTAAGATTAATTTACTAAATGCAGCAAAATGGAAAGTCACAAGCATTAAAAGTTAAAGTCAGCTTATTTTTTACTTTTTATTTTTAAATAAGATTAATTAATTATATACTCAGAACCGCAGTTACGGGTGAACTAACGTGGCGGTGGCACAGCACCCCGCTCTAGAGGAGCCCTTTATAGGAAAGCTCCGCTTCATTATTCAAGTCATTTCGCACAGAATTTCGCAAAATATCGCATAAGTATTAATCCACTATTAGATCAGATACGTATATGAGACATAGGTATGTATGTAATGGGTTTGTTCGCTGTGTTTAGAAAAAATATTTTGTCTTTTTATTACCAAATAAATAAATATAACACTTGAACTAAAAACGTTTGCTACACGACAAACTTCACGAAGTATTCGGCGATAATTACCCTGCTATGAGAAAAATTACGGCGAGTATGTAAGTAAAAGTTTTTTTTTTTTTATTATTAATTAGTGTTGAGAACGAAGCCTTCAATCACGATAGATCAAGAACATTAAAGGAAAATGTGAGCCACGAAATAATTGACATAAAGAGTTTTGATAAACATTTCCAAATTATTCATTTTATAAATTTATACTTTTAATATTTAAGGAAATTATTTCATTATAATGTGCAATTTTCTGTTCTGAACTTCCTCGATAAATAGCAGCGTAAAATTAATTTGAAATTATTTTTACACGTTCTTAACTGTGAATCTCTAATATAATAATAAAAGACTGATGTCTTTTATTCGAGATTCACATTTTTCTTCGATCCTTTTACTTTTTCCATTAATAATCTGGGAAACGCGAACAAATTCTCGTTTGCTTATTTAGTAGACGCAGATGAATAAATATCCGAATATTTTCTTTTTAAATCGATTCGTAATTTTCCGGCAAGTAAAGAACTTACAACACAACATCTCTTTAAAATGTTAAGTGTAGATACTCTTGTGTTTTAGAGCTTACTATAAAAATGAAATAAACAAATAAATAAAACAAATACTATAGTAAAAACATTCGCATGTACAATGTTTTCTGCTACCTTTGTTCAACATATCCCAAAACGCAATGTATATAAATGGAAACACCTACTTCATCAGACTAAAATACTGAACAATGAAACCAGTAATGATGGGATTCTGTGCATATATGTAGCGCGTGTAGGGTTATCTGTAAGTCTGTAAGCATTCATAATATATGGTTATAGTCTTACAGATAATCTTACACTCAGAAAAACACCTGCATTGAGGTAACCAAAATTTAGTTAATTTAACTACACTGTTTGGTTATTTTTCGTTGCGGGAACGCAAAAAAAAATTGTTAGGTGTTTGTTGTTAGTATAACAACCCTTTGAAAATTATTTTTTTTAACACAACTCCCTCTGTACATGAAAAAAAAAACGATTTGGTTGCGTCAACCTTTTTCCCTTAATATTTTTTAGGTCTTAGAGGTATACCTCGTCGATATTCAGATTACCCTGATGCTTATATAACCCAAAACGTAGTTTGATTTAAAGGTTCAGATTTGTCTATCTATAGTTATTTATATCACTAGGCCAGAAACTACAGTTTTGCGAGTATGAGTACAGTTTGTGGGCCGAGGCGGTAGCCGAAACCCACAAGTACGAATACTCGCAAAAGAGTTTCTGGCCGTATGATACACAATGTTTTTTGGGCCGACAAATCTTAATTTGAATGGAAAATAGAAAAGAAATTTTACACTAGGGCGTTGACAGTACAAGTTGCACACCATGTTACATACCTTAGTATTTGACGTTTCCGAGAATAAATCTTTTTCTGTAATTTCCTTTCTAGTTTAATATCTATTTAACAATAATAAGTACAATGAAGACACCAGTTCATCTTACCATGGTTGGACAGTAGCTTGTATTTTTAATTGAATGGAAAAAACGTTTTAACTTTCTAGTAATATTAAAGAAATCATTTTTATTGTTAATTAGAACACTGAAACTTTAATTTAACTAAACAGATTCAAGCTAAATCTTTATAGAATCCGAGAAATTGCTCAGGTTTAACTCAAATTTTGGTCATGATAACCAAAAAAATTTAACAAAGTGCATTTTGTTAATTCAACACAGTAACTTTTCTGATTGTATAGAGACTAGAGATATGCGGAAAATTTCACCATAAAGCAAGCTTGTTTATTTCTGCCTAAATTCCGGGCAAACCAATAATGCGTACAGAAAAATGCATGCACTGATTCAATCAAAAAAATGGTAAATTCAGCAATAACTTTCTTTAAATACGGTGAAAAGGATTCCTTTGTTTGAAGGAATATAAAGAATAAGCTATTTTCGTTGGTTAAAAAGTAAAATTTGGTTGAAGTAAAAAAAAAATAATTAAACAATGGTTTGCCTTAATACAAATACAATTAAATGTCCACTAGAGATGGTACAAAATACTTATAAGTATTTGGTAAGTAAGAATATGGAACAGGTACACGATTTAATATAATACCTTATCTCATACTTTTTTTCTGTTCTAATGGCCAAGTGCAACAAAACGTCTTTGGAAAGGAGTATAAGTACGTGCACGCAATGGCACGCATACTAACATACCTACAAATTTTAACAAATATTTTATGTTGATTTCACAACCAAATTTTTGTTGAAATTACTAAACATATATTTGGTTCAAACAAAATAAACTAGAAACGTTTTGTTAAACCAATTGCATGTATTTTTCTGACTGTAAACGCGTTTAGTGTTCATTTCATATAACCATGTGTGCATTCGGATAAATGAAAGGATTGCTTCGAAATTCTTTTATAATAGTGTTAAATGTTAAACAAACTAAACATTTAGAAGATTAAAATAACATTTTAAGTGTAAATTTAACATTAAAAGACATTCAGTTAACTGAAAAAGAGTTAACTGAATCATTCCACCTGTGGGGTGCCACAGGGTGGAAATCTACCTCCAATACTATACATCAAATACACAAACGACATGCTAAAACTAAAAATACATGGAGGACACGCAGGAAAAAATCCACA
This sequence comes from Protaetia brevitarsis, assembly GCA_004143645.1. Taxonomy (NCBI): domain Eukaryota; kingdom Metazoa; phylum Arthropoda; class Insecta; order Coleoptera; family Scarabaeidae; genus Protaetia; species Protaetia brevitarsis. The sequence goes on along the minus strand of RXPK01003105.1, from coordinate 69,637 downwards.
AAAGATACAGCAAAACATAGACGAAGATATACAAAAAATAGAACAATGGTGCCAGAACAACTTAATAACAATCAACGAAGCAAAAACAGAGTATATGACGTTCACAAGAAAGACCCTTTCCGCCAAATTTTACTATACGCATAAACAATAATAAAATAACGGAAGTACAGAAAGTGAAATACCTAGGGCTAACCATACAGCAAAACTTGAAATGGGACAAACATGTAGACACGTTAGCAAGCAAAAACATCCAAATATTAGCTGCGATACGCAAAATAAAAAATATCTTACCTCAACATATGAGAAAATCTATTTATCATAGCCATATTCACTTCACATATATGAGCACCTTATCAATGTTTGGCGGGAGAAACTACTGAAGAAACCTGAACAGACTACAAAACAACAAAACAAATTTTAAAAAACATATACTCCATAGATAAAAGAACACCAACCACCCAGCTATACAACCAAATAGGAGAACTAACACTAAAACAGTTAATACAACAAAAAATCTACTACTACTGTATAAAATTGAAAACAATATGATAAGAACTGAAATTAGACTTAGAAAAAACAAACAAGTGCACGAACACCACACAAGAAGAACATCTAGCATAAGAGCAGAAAAGTTACATGTAACAAACACACCCAAATACCATCTGCAGAAATTATAAACGTCTACAATAAATTACCAATCGACATCAGAAAATGAAATACCTACTTATAAGAAGAAAATCACTGAGATAATCAAACAAAACCAAATATGAATGAAACGCACACATACGAAAAGCACGAATGTAACAAAATCTAGGAGTCCTCAATACCGGTAGTCCGCGGAAAATGCTTCCCTCACCCGCGACGAAGATGAGGACCGTACGCCTTGCCGTGCAAATACCTGTACACTTTGTATATGCTTATGTTGTATATATTATGTATAATATGTTACGGATTAATTTCTTTCTCTCAGTGTGACGATTTGGAATTGTTTCAAATCTACGTTAGTTTCAGTAATATGTCAGTGATACATTAAAATATTAATTCTTTAATTGTAATTTAGTATAAAAGTAAACCATTAGTGTTTGATTGCTAGAGTGTGATAAATTGTTGATAAATAAACCTCGTTGTTTTAAGGAACTAAAATGCATACCCATATCCATTGATATATTACCGCAACGTAGATGACATTTAATCATGTGATTTTTAATAAAATATATAAATTTTAATCGCTTTTTTTTATTTTCCAACTGATATCTACATCGTTCTTTGGATAAAATGCAACATTAAAAAGAATTGCTATACAAATATTACATGTATCTTATTACCCATCTTCTCCAACATTGGAGAGATGAAAATACATTCATTTATTCAACCAAAAAACTGTAAAATCAACAATGTTCTTTTAAATTTTAGTAGTAATAATAATTAATAATCAAACCAATAAAGAGGCAAAAAGAATTTTCAACAAATTTTCACGTTTCATTTAATTCTCAAAATTAGTGTTTACGAAGTTATTTTTATTCTTACTATGTTTATATCACATATATTATGTAAGTCAAGATTACTTCAACGATTTTAATAGCTATCATAATCTCTGTACCCTATAAATGGAAGTTGCTTTGAATACAGTTACAACATAATCAATATCAATCAATATCATTTTTAGATAAATAAGAATAAGTATTTATTTAATGCTTTTGTTTTAAACCACCTATGAACGTCTACGCGTTCTCGCGCCCTTTGTTTCATATTTTCTTTAATATTTTTTTTTTTTGATGTGAAAAACAAAGTTTTTTGTTTCAAAAGGTGAGTTTTTAGCAGATAATGCTGATTAATTCCAACTTGCATGCAAGTTGTTAAGGATACGTCATGTTCAAATTGTAGGTAGTCCAACATTAAAAGAACAAACGGATTTTCTAATATGAATTAATACCACCTATCAGTACTCAGCATAATACGTAGTTTCAAAACAACAAGAAAACAGAATCACGTGCAACCGAACATCATGTCAGTTCTGCTTGCGTCTGATTTGAATCAGAAAGTTCTAAGTTTACGCATGTGCACCTTGTTTATTTCCTGACCGCTTTAAAATTACTTTAGTTATAACTCTAATTTTCTAAATCATAAGAAAATTTAGTTTTTCTTCAGAGATATTAATACTTTTCTTAGTAATCTTAAAATGCTAGAGATTTTTTTTTAAGAAACAAAAATTTTTCTCGTTGATATTTAAGCAAAATCACGTATTAGGGGAAATTTCTAATATTTCGACATTTTCCTTAAGTGTATGTACGTTTATCCCTACTCAATGCGGAGAATTATCTAAAAAAAAAGGTTACCAAGAAGAATTACTTCAATTGTTTAGTGTGTAGTTAGTTCAAATAAAATAACAAAAAAAAACGTTTTGTTAAATCAATGCATGTATTTTTCTGAGTTTATGCTTATGGACTTAATCACCTATAACAGCACTATATTATGTTTACTAATTTATATGGTGGGATCTATGCATATCTGTAGTGTCTGTAAGATTATCTGTAAGACGTAATCATGTATGTATTATGAGTGCTTACAGATCTATAGATCACCTTATAGATTTGCATAGATTCCCACCATTAGCTTTTTCTACAGCTATGAAAATTAAAACAGCATAGTGGAAGTTTTAGAACTGGCAAATGAAGACATTGAAAGTAAGGAAATGTTAAATGAAAACGTTATTAAAGCATTGTCAAAGTGATTAACGCAAACTAGGTTTATGCTACGTGTCAACTACTTTCTTTAAGAATAAACCATAATCTTTTACTTACTTTTAACGGCTTAAAATTAAAATGAACTAGTAGCAGTTTAGTTTGAGTAAACCGGTCAGGAATACTGTTAGCTTTATTTTCAAAACTAAAACTTATATATCACAGAATATCTTGAGTTTAATCGCATATAGAACTTCGCTGCAAAGGTGACATACAGCACTCCCAAAAGTAAGTACTGACCTGCCTTGCCACCTTTCCTCGCACCCAAATGAAAATAAACCAGGAGCGTACGCGTGGGTACCGAGTACCGACCGACGTGCTCACTCGGCGTTCCTTGTAATCGGGCTATGATCGACGATTGGCCGCTGACAGGGGCGGTAGAAAAATGCAAAGCCAACCTCCAAAGGGAGGGGTGTTCTCACCTGGCCGGCTCGTTCTAACAGCCGCAGTGTCTACTCGGCGGTCCCGCGTGATCCATCACCGTCAATTTAAGATCAGATAACACACAAGAAAACTACCACTACCCCTCCCCCACTTTAAAAACACGACGCGACCGTCTGGAAGAAGATATCATCCGAATGACCGCAGTAGCACCCGGAGTCCTCCTTCGAGAACGAGGATGTTGGTTCCGCCGGACATGTTAGCGGCACAATCGAAGATGGTCTATCAGATCAACAAATACTACACCGAGAAGGTGCAGGCGAGGAAGATGCAGATCAACAAGACGATACAGGAGGTCTGCAGGGTGGTGCAGGACGTGTTGAAGGAGGTCGAAGTGCAGGAACCGCGTTTCATTTCATCGCTCACCGATTATAACGGGCGCTACGACGGTCTAGAGGTGATCTCGCCGGTAGAATTCGAGGTGGTGTTGTACTTGAATCAGATGGGCGTTTTGAATTTCGTGGACGACGGCACGTTACCCGGTTGTGCTGTGTTGAAACTGAGCGACGGCAGGAAACGTTCCATGTCTCTCTGGGTCGAGTTCATAACCGCTTCGGGTTATTTGTCGGCGAGGAAGATGCGCTCCAGATTTCAAACTTTAGTGGCGCAAGCGTGTGACAAGTGCTCTATAGGGATACGGTTAAAATGATAGCGGATACTACGGAAGTAAAATTAAGAATAAGAGAACGATACATAGTGCAAATAACGCCCGCATTTAAATGCGCGGGATTATGGCCTAGATCGGCGGCGCATTGGCCGCTTCCCCACATACCCTGGCCGAATCCAAATCTCGTAGTCGAAGTGAAAACCGAAGGATTCGATTGTTATCGAAAGAATGCATCGCGTTGCAAGGCAAGCAATCGCGCGATGGAAGGTGACGCGTGGGTGCTGTCGTTTTTAGAAGCGGAAAATAAACTTATTGATGGTAGGATGCAGGAGACGATGCTTAAGCATATTGAAAACTTTACGAGATCGACACCTGGATTTACCAGGAAACCCTGTCACCAGCTACCACATGAAAACTCTCTTATTATACGAGTGCGAAAAGCATCCACGAGAAATGGAATGGGACGAATCCTGCATAGCGGATAGGATAAACGGAATCTTCCTGCAGTTAATTTCCTGCTTGCAGTGCAGGCGATGTCCACACTATTTCCTGCCCAACTTGGATCTGTTTAAGGGGAAATCGGCGAATGCGCTAGAGAATGCCGCCAAGCAAGTCTGGAGATTGACCAGGGAGATGTTAACTAACTCCAGGTGCTTTGAGAAGTTATAGTGGTGAGACCAGAGGTGAGAGTGCGTATATTAGTCGTTTTCTATGTAAGTGGCACATTCGCAAACATCGTTCAAAGCAAGTACAAAATACATAAATGACGTGTTTAATTTTGAAACTCTTTTGAAAAGATTAACATTAAATTTATGTATGGGTAAAAATAAGAGAGCCGCCTCGGTACGTGTATGTATTTATCTTATAACTGAGCCTGTGATTAAACATTTACTATTTTATATGTAATTTAGACTGTACTATTGTATTCTATATATATTTTCCTGTTTTTTTTTTTTTGTAAATTGTCTTGAATATTTTTTGTATGTTGAACAAAAAATAAATTAATTTATAGTGGAAGCTTATATTATTTTAAAATTTTACACGAACCTTAAATTTTTTGGAAAAAACTAACATGGGCAAAAAAACATTATGGTTTTGAGTTTACAATAACCTAAATACATCGCATATCAATCTGATTAATTTTTGATTTCTTTACTAATCGAATAAGTTCCCTATTTGAATATTTTCACCTTATGATCAGGAAACATACTGAATGGAAAGAGAAATACTTTCTTAGCAACCTCTCTTTCATCTTGTTTGTAAAAACTTTATTATTTATTCGTGTACAATGTATATTGTGTGCATGCCTGTATTTATTTGTCTACATACGTCATTCAATTTATCAAAATTAAAAAAAAAAAATTCTTCCACTAATCTGTATTTATATACTGAATTGAGTTTAGACACAATCAGACATCTACTTTTAAAGCGCAGCAAGTTTACACATAGTTTAAAAAGAAATAGGAAATAAAACGCATCTGTTAGCTATGTTGTTGTTAACGTGTTTAGCACAGTTCAATACCTAAAAGCAAGAATCTGTGAAATAGTTTGCAACTTAGCTGGTGGTTACGCTTACTGATCAGATTTTTATTGCACTGATTGTAGGTAAAGTAAATAATTTATGAAGGACTTATTGTAAAAACCTGATAAGCCCCACCAAAAATACTTCCATTTTAAAATGAATGTTAGTTTTATGCAGTTTGGTGAACCTTTAAAGCTTGGTAACTCAAAAAAATGAGTTATTAAGCTAATTAAGTTATTTCGGCCCTGCAATTGTAAAACAGTAAAGTAATAATATGCAGTGTGCAAATATGTAATTATTATTTTTTTTGATATTTTTATTTTATTGCGAATAGCGTTTGCAAAATAAGTGATATCTTATTTCCTTACAATTATGTTTATTCAGTTAACATATAGAGCAAATTTGGAATATCAACTAACGCTGTAGATTTGTCAAATATTTTCTATATAATTTACAGAACATTTATAGCATACATTCTAAACGCGGAAGCGTTCTATAATACTACTAACAGACAGAAAAGATATAAAATCGTTCCATGCTACACTGATTTATTTATTCGGAGCAACTGTATCCTGGTTTTTCTAAGAATGTTCCCGAATAAATAAACCGGTGTAGCACGGGTAATCTTGCGATTGTAAATAGAAATGCCGATAATGTTTTGTAAATTTCGGTTCTTAATTATTTCAATATTTTTTTTACCATACATAAGTTAATATTATACTTGAACATGGATTGATGTGATTACAATATTCCTAACATATAGCTTATTTACAAAAAAATAGCCAAGCAGCAAAATATGTTAAGCGTTTCATTGAGCACTATGTTTGAAAAAAAAAAGATAAATAGACACAATAAATGAGAACTCCTGACATATCAGTTGTTAAATTACTTCATTCATATCTATTCTGTGGGCGGACAAAAAACTTGGAGGTATCACTAATATGACTGGAATAAGAAATAAACATGAGCATTGGCATACTAATATTTCGATTGCCCGGCTACAATAGTAATTATTTAATAGTCTTGATATTCAAATTTATAGATAATTTAGTATCTAGTAATTAATTGCCGAAATATTCGCCTCCTTATAAGTGTAGAAGCATAAAGAATTTAATTTATTATAGGATGTGAGGTTAGTGATGACTATTTTATTTACCTAATACGGATAGGTGCAGGTTAGAATATGAAAATATTTATTCAAATTTAACCAGTGGAATCATGAAAAATAGCATCGCGTCCACATTAAATGGAAATTGAACAGGTTAGACGGTACGAGATTTTACTGAATTCCCGATGATAACTGTCCTGTTTTGATCATTATCTTTTACGAAGAAAATGCATAATTATTTTTTATTCATTGGACCTTATAAAGTCTAGGTTAATTTACCAAATTGATTTGACGTAATATATTCCAATTATATTTTTCAGAGAAGATCGTTTTTTAATGTCAACAAGTTGTATCATAAGCATCAATTCAGAAATATCATTTATTTAAAGGTAGGATTTTGACGTAATATCAAAAATGCTTAACAAGATCGCCAGGCAAGTTTTTGCTAACCCTTTCATTTTCTTGTAATGCGATGGAACAACCAATAAAGGCGACATTTTTACAAATCAATTTTCGAGTAAAATAAGCAACATGCAAAGAAGTATTTCGTACGTCTGTAAAGGTTAAAAGTAAATTTGTATATTTAGAACCTTAATCGATATGCTGTCGAGCGTTTGCTTTAATGAAGCACGTTAATGGGTCGGTTCCAATTATTTTTATATGAACATATTTTCACAAGTTCGAATATTTAATATCGATAACAATCAATTAACCAACATATAACTATGTTCTTTATTTTAGCCGTATATTTCTTATCGGTAATATTATGCAAAGACTTTATGCAAAATTATATAGTATTCGTATTTAAATATACACTAATTACGTATAATTTGATACAATTAAAGTACTAACCGGATAATTGTATCAGAAGCTAAGGAGACAGTCATGCATGGCGTTAATGTCGACTTTAAAATGCAAACTAAATAGACATACATGTAATAAATTTGGCCTAAATTATACGTGTGGATTATTATTATATGGGAGCCTAGGTCTTCATTATCGTTAATTACAAATGATTTTTTTTAAAATAAAGTGTAAATAATGAAGCTTAGAAAATCATTTTATTTAGTCATATTTCACCTACCTTTACGTATTCAATTAAAAAACGAAATAATTATAGTGGTATACCAACATCTAAATTATTTTGTAGAGTTTGTTAGTTGTTATATGTAATTATATTTATAATTGGATCAAGGAGCATTAATTTTAAAAAGGTACTCATACACAGTGTGGGATCAGCTACTTTTTCTTTTCATTTTTATAGAAAATAGAAGTATAATAGTAAATTAATATCTTAATAATTTAGTAGCAGATTTCCATTTTGAATTTTGGAAAAACTAAGAAACTGTCATAAAAATAAACTATTTTGTTTAATTACAGAAAACACAACTAAAATTGGGATTAAAAGATTAAAGAAATTTCTTCATTCTGGCTATAACGCAAAATACAGATTATGGGAAGGGAATCTAATCTATCAGCATTTTGTTAAGGGCGGAAAGCATTTCAGATCATTAATTTATTGACAAAATCGTAAATATTGTGTTTTGATGATCTATTATGAATATGATTTAAACTTTATAGTAATAAAGTACTTTACAGAATAGTAAATTATAAATTACATTGATGTTGGGGTACTTTCAATTCTAGTTGTTCTTTTATTAAATCTGTTCTGTTGTATATGCTTTGGCTCTGTTCAGTTCGTTGTATTGTAGTACATGGCAGACTAGGCTGATGGGATGCATGGCTGGATAGAAGACCAATCTACTAGTCCAACCTTTCAATTGCGTAGCACTGTGCAACTCAAGAGCGTTGCACCTGGGAGCACGTGAAATCGAAGAGGGAGACTTACCTAACCTGGGGCCTTCTGATATCCTACACTTTGTTAAAGGAATAGGATTGGAAGGCCAGCTGTAAAACAGCAAGTGTAATATCACCCTTGCAATATGTAAACATATACATTCCCGGCAGGATTTTTCCAAACTTCAACCAAATCATGAATCTATTATGACAAAACGCACAGTTCAATACCCTATGGATTTTCTTTTCTCTAGCTCTAAATATATCTCTTGACAGGATAACGTTAATTTACTTATATTGTAAAATATATTTATGCTCCAATATATTTATCTTATGTCATAAAAACATTTGTTGCACTTGACTGATAAAGAAATTAATTGGTTTAAAATACTGACCTTAACTTAAAATACCAAAAAGACGAATGGCTATCATTTTTACTATTCAAAATTGGTACTGCTGTTCTTTTCTCCAGATGTCATTGTGTATTAATTACCATTTCTATTTATCAAAACGCGAATCTTGTGACTATTATATTTGTCCATTGCAAAGTCATGATAATTTCGATGATGTACAAAGACAAGCAAATAAGCATGATTCCGCAATTATCATGTAGAAATTTAGAAATCAACCAACTCCCACACACAAGTATACTATACTCGTGTAATTGTAATTCAAAATGTCGTATCTGTCATTGAAATGCCCTATAGGTAAAATGATAGATGGACAGCATAGTATTGGAGTGATTCGTTTATATATTTTGAAGTAATAAGTAATATTCGAAAAAGTGCAATTGTGCATTTCATTAGTTCAGCGTAGTTTGACTTGTTTCAGAATACATTAAATAGGGGGAAAAAAGTAACAGAAATACGCAAGCACGAAGTAAAGGCTGATTATAACAAAAAAATGTGTTCGAAGGAAAGTGACTTACTTTACTAGTTTATGACTACGCATAATTAGCATGGTTTCGGCCAATTTTTGTATTAAATATAGAATCTAAATCACTCTCCTCATTTGCTTAAAAGCGTTGAAATGAGAATCATCAATGTATAGAAGCAAGCCAACAACTATAGGACTTGGAATCGCACTCTAGATACATTTAAAAAAGCCCTTATCCGTTTGGATATTCTAATGCAATGTACTTTGCATGCATTAAACTACGTACTTCCGCAAAACAGAACACCATATTATCCGCCGGTAAAGCGACTCCAGGTTCATTAAGTAATGAAGGCAAACATTAACGGCGCAGTCGTTAGACTTGCGAGGGGGAGGGGTAAAAGGAGAAATATGTCCGTGCCCTCTCATAATAAATGTTAATGTAACGAAATGTAGGAGTTAAGCGGATCGCGGAGGGGTCGGAGGTGGTCAGATCGTGTACAGGGGGCATAATAACTCATCCAGATATGAAGATCCACGTTGGTTTTATTTATTGGGCCGGCACGACAAAGGAGTCGGTCGCGGGAGGGAATAATTTAATGGTGTTCTTTTGAACAAACAAGCCGGCCGTGTAAAACATGGCTCTGAAAATCAATCAGCAATAACTCGATCGCTTTTAGTGGGTATACCTTTATAGATACATACAGGCGTGTATGCGGGACGATGGTGATACCGCGGCGCGCTCATAGGCGCTCATCACGCAGCTGCTCGATGCCCTCTCTTTATTTATGGTTTTAAATAATAAGTAATTAATCGAATATGTGTATCACGTCAGAGATAGAAGATTGGAGGAACAGTGCTGTTTTTTCTTTGCGGGAGTATTCAGATAATTGATTTGCTTTTTAATTTTATTTCGACATGCTGGGAGTGAAGAAAAGAACTTTAACAGAACAAGAATTGCAACCACTTGAAAGCGTTGAAATACACGACCAAAGATGTTTAATTCTATACAGTGTAGTGAAGCGAAACGAAAGTACTCGAAAAGTGATTATTTATTGGATTAACTAACCCTTCTTTGGCATAATATCTTCAAACAAGTTTGAACATCTACAGTTGCCAACTGTTAGTCTCCTTCTTATACTTTTCAGCAGTAAACTAAATAATTATGGCAGGCACTGACAGATCATGTTAAAAAGCAAGGATGATATTCGAATTACAAATTAATAGAAAGAAGTAAAAAATAGTAGTAAAATAAGTAAGGTAAATCATGTAGTTCTTAAAGAGTACGGAAACTACCAATTTCAATAAAAAATAAGAATTATCCTAAAAGAACAATAGTAATAGATAATAAAAATACTCCAAACTGTGGTACTGGTAATACTGTAAACTTCTCCTAAACCCCTCACCACAAACTGCACTAAACTGGACGTATGTTTCGATAGCAAAGCTCTCATCATCAGCAGAAACACTGAACTAAATTCTTTAGTTCTGTCAGTTTAGTTCAGTGTTTCTGCTGATGATGGTAGCTTTGCTATCGAAACGTACGTCCAGTTTAGTGCAGTTTGTAGTGAGGGGTTTAGGAGAAGTTTACAGTAATAGATAAGCTACGAAAGTTCGGGTCAAAATTCCTATAAGCTATAACGCAGGACTCATGATTCACATTTTATTTCCACTTTTTTCTACCTTTGACTCCAGTCACGCCCATTTGGCGTCTTTTAATTGGCTGATGAGAGTATCGCCTTCGAAGCGGGCGAAATTTGAATATTCCCATGAGGCCCCACGAAGAGGAATAGCTGTTTCTGCTCCAACAGCTCCTGGAACAGTTTAAACCGTTCCGAAAATCGCTCAAACAGCTTCTGGAACAGCTGAAACAACTGCTGGAACAGCTTAGACAGCTCTTTTAACAGCTTAAACAGCTCCTGGAACAACTTAAACAGCTCATAGAATCGTTTAAACACCTCTTGCAACAGTTTATACAGCTTAAGTTCTTCTAAAAGGAGCTGTTTAAACCGTTCATGAAACTGTCTAAGCTGTTCCAGAGTTGTTTAAGCTATTCCAGGAGCTGTTTAAGCTGTTTCCGAAACCGTTTAATCTATTCCAGGACCTTTTGAAGCATGAATAGCTGCTCCTCTTCATAGTGCTTTACGTGAATATTCAAATTTCGGAGTCAACACTCTCATCAATCAAGCAGAAGACGTAAAGTGGGCGTAGCTAAGCTGGAAAGTAGGAGTGGTGGGGATGAAATATGAATCGGGATCCTTGTGTGGAATTTGGCCCCAAACTCTCATAGCTTATCTACTTATGGGAGTAATAGGGTTTCGTGATAATGTTTCTATAGCAGTATAGATCAATAGCACTATCCTTATTTTGTTTACTGTATTTCAGTTTCCAGTTCGGGTACAGATCTTTTTTAACACTTGCTACAAATTCTTCAAGAATCTCTTTCCACTTTCTCTATTTATTCCATTATCGTCGAATCGAAAAGATGTATAACCTCCCCAACAGCATAAAATAAGAATACGGTAAGCAAAATAATGAAACCAGTGCACACATCATACATTTTTTTTCCACATAGCCACACATTTTTGTATATCCATGGTTATGTCCAAATTGAGTTGATGATTAATAATAAAGAACAAGTTTGAAACTCAAGCAATGGTACAAACATATTGGCTTGCATGTTTCGGCTACAATGCCATCTTCAGAGCCACCTTACCTCTGATCTGACGTGGCTCTGAAGATGGCGTTGTAGCCGAAACATGTAAGCCAATATATCTGTAAAATTGATTGAGTTTCAAACTTTATCATTCCTGTTATGCTGAATTCATTCCATTCATAAACAACTTTTCATGCTTATGTTGAACCAGTTATTATTAATTGAACAGTCCGAACATCAAAGCTTGATAAGGAATGCTTCTCGTTTGTTTTATTTAAAGCGGTTCAGGCATTTTCGACAACGTCTTTCCGGTATCCCCTATTTTCTCTTTCATAACTTCCAAAGTACTAATCCAATTATCTTGAAATTGATATCATTTTCAGAAGAATTTTTTGATCAATTTGGTTATATATTGCCTTTCAAAAAAATTATTAGGAAGGGTTGATGGTTAAGTTATCTGCCAATGTCGACTTTTACAATGGGTTGACCTTTACGTTCCTTTTTCTCAAAAAGTAATTAATATTTTTGCACGATTCTTGTTCTGTTGTATTTTAAAAAGTTAAATCTCTTGTCCGAGAGTGTTTTAAAATATGAAGCTAATCATGAGTTATGATAAATTCTACATATTTTGCATAGGTATTCTGGCTATAAATATTTTTTTTTTAAATCTTTCTGGAAAACATTCATACACTATCAGAATTAATTTAAGGCATTTTTGCTGTCGAAGAAAATGCAGGGCTTGTAACATTCAAGTAAACAAAAGTGCTAATTTAATGAAAATAAATTAAAAAAAGTTATTATAATTATAATTTTTTGGTTTTCGAACTATACAAACTCTATTAGCCTTGGTAACAATAAAAAAATCTGAGTTTGCAACTCGGAACCATGAATTTCAGACTGGTCACTATTTTCATCTTTTCATTGCTGCACTGCAATCATGAAACAACAAAGAACTCATTCTGTTCAGCTTACTACGGATACCTGTATAGTTGTAATAACTAGATTGTCAGCGAAATGGGAACTTTGCGTATGATTCTAGAAAGCGAAAACCAACACTTTGCTTGGGTTTCACCTTTTTTATGTTTCAATTCGTGACTGCACCTTTAGCAATATTGATAACAACAATGTGTTAATGAATGAATAATAATATGTGAATATCGAGAGTCTCTGCTTTACAAATACATGTAAAGCTGACGCAGCAGTTTTCGTTGGTTTATTTTACCTACTTGATTTTAATCTACTTAACATTACAGTACATATTTACCAACTATTTTATCTGTTGACTTCTAAAAATTAAATTCTTAAGTGTGCCAATAGTGATCGTAAGGTTTCGTAGTATCCTTACTGAATTAACTGTTGATCGGTGTATATTCGATACGAATGACTCTTTGTATACCAGAAAATGGCAAGGAAGACATTCTGCGCCGTTAAAACACTTACTGTACAAAAATATTTCACTGTCGTTTGTTTTTGTGGTCACAATAATACAAAAATGGTCCCCGGAGTGATGATGTTCAGGAGAAAACCATTTCTTTCACGTCGATACCAGCTAAGAAGTTCCTGAGAAACATTCTTCTTTACTTTGTTTATGAAGCCCCCGATCAATATATGAACAATGTACCTACTGGACATTTAGTTTAAATAAGTTTAAGTTTCATTATTCACTGATGATTCATAATGCGGTAAGTGTTTGTGCACGTTTTATATTTTTTTCTTATAATTTAAATTAAATGCAAAATTGCATGTTTCGAATTTCCCGTGAATATTTATAACTCAGTACATAATTCCTCTAATTGTTATTCAATTGATATATCTGTATAAATAAAATCGTACCTCCCTTAATGACTGTATACGTATTCGGCAACTGAAGATATTGAGATTATATGTTTAACGAAAATAAAACTAGAGGAAGTCATTGAAATATAATGCAAAAAAAAATATATCGTTTTTCCGTTACGCCTAGCACTAGAGTATATTAATGGGGCTTAATAGTGGGAATTATTACAATTCTATATACATGAGCTATGTGGGGCGAAAGAAAATAGTTTCTGCCTCAACACCAAGTAAGCAACAGTCGCAAATTATTTCTGCGAGCAACCTGATACTGTACGGATATGGTTCGATATTAAATCAAAAATAACCAAATAAATATACATGTCCAAGATTTTATATCAGTCGTGGTTAACAGTTTATTGCAAACCCCCTTTCAACATTAATATACCATAATTACAGTTATTATTCTTAATTGACATGATAAATTACATTTAACTATCCATCTAACAGTAATTGCATTTTATGGTTTCTAAACAGTTGACCTCAGAACTTGGCGTATTCAAGAATGACGCCTATGGCAGCAAACTAGCGATTAATCTTGGAAGGAAAATATTCGTTCGAATTACAAAACGTTAATAATTATTATGTTAATCGCTTCACGAATAATTCAACGTCGATATCAACTGCAATAATTTATCTATTTGTTTGTATAGATTCTTAGTTTGCATATCTGCGTGTGCCGACGTTAAAGTGCTCATATCAATGTGACCTTTTGGTATGCCTTGCGTGCTTTGTATGAGCGAAAATATTTCTGGGAAACGAAACGTTGTATAAGCGTGTAGAATAGAATTTTATGTAACGCGAAATTTTAATAAAGGTATAATAAGCGATACCTATGCACACTTGAAGAGGAGGCTGGGTTTTACTTTCATGTCCAATTGCTTCATAAAGGAGAACTTATTTGGTAGATTACGCAACGTTATTAAAGGAACTGTAGGCATGTGGTGGAACAGTAAAGGTTCACAGAAGGGGGTACCTATGGGTCTAACCCTGCGGGATGCAGGCGCCAGCTCAGCTCACTTCGATGCACAGAAGCTCAACCTGGGATGGATCCGAATTTAACCTGTTTTAACTAAATAATCTTCGGAAGCATCTGGGAGGTACGTTTATCGCTTTCATTGTTACGGGGAATAAATGTAACAAAAAGAAAAGAAACAGAATCTGTGAGACCTTTCTAATTATGTCCTGCTGGACTGTATCTAGTTATTGAAATACTACCAATAAACAGCGACTACAGGAATATTTTTGTACATATATTTTTAACACAATGTATATTTGATACACAAATAGCATTGTAACCATAAATATGAATCAATTTCGACTATTATTAGCTAGTATCCGCATGAAATTCTAGGATAGTCATCAAAGTGTTCTTAGGTTACATCTAATAAGAAACCGGCGAAGCAGATGCGCTAAGAAAAACGAGTATCAACTCACAGTATTCCGTTATAAATTCCTCTTATTTAGTTGAGGCAAGTGTACCATGGCGGTGGTGCTTTTTAGGGTCGGGCACCGTGATGGACGGTAGACGTCAGTGCGGAAGACTCGATCATTGAATCAACCCCAAAATAGTATTCGTTCGTCCGTAAAAAGTTCAAAATAAAATACGTAAAATGTAGGTATTATTATCCTGTCTGTTTGGAGTTTAAAAAAGGGACGACATCTTGCGTTCGCGCTGATGTCAGTGTGCAAGGTTTTATTGCATGGCTATATTTAGATCAATTACTGAAATATATTATCGTATTGAAGCGAGTTTGAATGTGCGGTTGGTATAACATTAGTGAGAGTAGTGATAATTCTATGCACTACACAGACAGAAAGATTTTTTAAAGCAAAGCAATTTATATTTTTTGAGCACCTATGAGACCTTACAGTCGAAGAAATACGTATTAATCTTGATGTATTGTAATGAAAGAAATATCTTTGTTTAATAATTAGTTTAAGGTATGTACAATGGTGTAGATTCAAAAAATGCATCCATAAGATAATCTATTTTATAATATTACTTAATATTTTATAGATATGTATGTGCTATTCGAAAATGGGCATCAATCTGCAGTAGATATGATTCCTTAAACTAAACAAATTAATATTTTAATGTATTTAAATGTACGTTGACTACTGTAAGATGTAATGAGCTAACACAGGAAATATAAATAAACTGCTATCTCACAACAGCAGTATTGCTTACACATAAAAGAACGCCTACTTCTAATGAAATATCTTTCCTTTCTTCATTATTCCTTTGGATTAACGTATGCTCCTTGGGTTGAAAAGACATGCATATAGTTTGTACTAAAAGATTGTTTTTGGTAAGTTCTGGCGTTCCACTAGGTTCAAATTTCGATCCTTTATTATTTACTTTGTTTATTAACGGTTATCCTGTTCTTGTCTACGCTGATTATTTACAAAATTATCATATAATTGAAGATTATTTGTGATAGTTGCGTTATACAATCAAATTTTGATACAATTTATCACTGGTGCAGGAATAACAAGCTAAATTTGCTGTAGCTGTAGTTTGCTTCCTACCAAATTTCATTATTTTACATTTATTTATATTTAATGATGGGCAGTTACGCTTACTCCAACAATAAATAGCTGGTAAGTCTTCTTGCAGACTATGGTAATCAATTTTAAAGAATTGACCTTCTGAATTTTTTTTTAAATCATCTTATATATGTTCATCTATCTGGAGTTCCTCAAGCATCTGTTTTGAAGCCATTGTTATTCCTTATTTTTGTTGATGATATTGTCAGGGTTGTAAATTATTTTAATTGTCTTATGTATGCAGATAAGACAATTAAAATAATTTACAACCCTGACAATATCATCAACAAAAATAAGGAATAACAATGGCCTCAAAACAGATACTTGGGGAACTCCAGATACATCAATATATATAAGAATGAGATTAGTAACTAAGATATTCAACATAATTGTTCCGAATCATACAAATAGGATTGGAACAAAGCACTAATGGAATCAGAAACTCCATAGTTATATAATTTTCTGGATAATAACAATATTATAATCTTATCTCAAAGGGATTTTAAAGAAGTTGTTTTTTAATCGCCTTTCACTAGAGCATCACGCTTTTTTTTCATTGGAATATTTTTTAATTTTTTTCAAAATTCATACGTGTTAAATAAAACATAATTTCCCTTCAGCGAACGAACATTTTTTTTACTATATGTTTTTTTTTCTGGAACATCAATCTAATTTCTATTGAAAAATATTTCTTTCCAACGAAATTCATATCCTTAAGTATATTGAATAGCCATCGGTTTTCTATTTATGTTTGACGGCTTGAAGAAGACACTGCTGAATAAAATTAAAAAAACAGAAGAAATAAAATAATGATCTATCTGAATTCTGAATTTGTTGCCTCTTTATTTATTTAAAAGAAGGAAATCCAACGGTGCACTAGGTCTAACTCTAAATGAAACAAATATCTTAAATAATATTGTATTTGGAAACGTGATAATATTTTTTTTTTGCAGAATAACACATCAATTTTTTAATGCAGAATATTCTAATAATCGGTCAGTAGTTAGTAAGTTAAACAAAAATGATTTCTAATAGACAACAATTCATCTTCTCCAACTGAAACAGTTTTTGAACGGTATTTACTACTGTGCATGTAAATTTATCAAAATTATTTATGTTAGGTATAACGAACTATGTTGTCACTGCAATATTAACGTCAAGGACCGATTATTTACACCGAACATTATAACTGCCAAGTTCATCACTTGCAATATGTTTAAGAGAAAACGAATGTCCTAAACATTTTATTTAATTTATATTACTATTAATCTCCCTTATTCACTTTTTATATCAATCAAATTTTCCTTTATTACCCACATCAAATTAATGCCTTTAGGACAATCTTCTAATTATTACGACCGTTCTAAGATTAGAAAACCAATATTTTTTTTATACTTCAATGTGTACCAAGCACAAAAAATATATCTTGCCCTCTGTGATATATTCAATAGAATAGCACTCTTTTAGGTATGTACGATAAGGTACCATAAAGCTCCTTATGATTTACTTTCAGATGAAAACTAATGGAGGAGCAAGTCGACTTAGGTCGGCAGATACGCACAAAGAAATGCTAAATGTACCGAAAATATTCAAAGGAAGCCTCTTAACTTTTCACTGGCTGCCGATACACACTTCGGTCCACTTGACTCTAGTGGCCCCTTCCGAAATATGCACCTATTGGAATATAACACTTTCAAGCAAATATTTTTTTTAATTGTATACAAACTGTTCTAACAATAAATACCCTTAATTGTTTTTACGGGAAAGCTAAAAGAGCTTTATATGTGACATTTGTATGTATGGCTTATTATGTTTGTTACCTCTTTATATATTGTTCGTAAGTAATGGTTTTTACTATTAAATAGAACATTACTTATTATAATGAAAGGAAAGTGAAGGTTGTAAAAAAATGATTTAAGGATTATTAAATTATAAAGGAAAGTGTTTTGAAAGATAATATATTATTTTATGTTTAGAATTAACTTTGATTACATTTAATTAAATTTCAGTTTCATAGTGCACTGCACGCCCAACAGCCGTTAGATGATATATTTATCGGTCATGCAACAACGTGATGTTTTAGTACGGTTTCACGTAACCAATAATTTCCGAACAAAATGAGCGGAGGAAATCGTATTTTGAACGTGGTCATTGTGAAACACGCAACAATAAATTTACACTCGAAATTGTACAGCAGTCAGTAACGATGGTTGCGCTTTTGCTGGCTACTAAACGACGAAGCTCTATCCTCTTGATTTCCCCCGAGGCGCAAGCTCTAAGACCTACAAATTAAACCTAGCTCAGTACTTACTAGTTTCAATAGGCACGTGTAGTTTGCCTATTATTTTCATTGTATTCGCATTGCTTTGTGATTAGGAGCAATAACCTTACACATTTTATAAATTACTCCGGTTTGTTAAATTAATTTTCAAGATGTGATTAAGTAAAATGAAACTTGGAATTCTGTTTCGCTAGAGTCAGATGGTAAATATCTCCAAAGTGAGTGGATTAGAATATGTGCAAGTTTAGGTAGTTATTCTCCCCTAACCAATAAATCTAATAGAAACCCAAACAAGAACAATTTGTTTCCATTTAAGTTACCCCTAGGGAAATATTATACGTTGGAGTTTTAAAAAATTGGATTTTTTTCACTCATTTTACAGAGAGCTTTTTATAAGTGCTTCTTGTTCTCATGTTTCCTCTAAATGTGAGTTTTAAAAAGGTTCGCTACTTTTGTAAGAAAGGAATGATGTAATAACAATAATAATTTATTTCATTAAAAAAACACAGAAGTATATACAGCAGAAAAATGCATATATAGCCTTGCGGGTGTACTACCTCGTAGGTCCTGGGTCATAACTCTTTTATTTATAGGTATTTTTTTTTAAATAATCGAAATCGAATCATTCTGCATTCCAATGCTCATAAAATGTTGGCTATGAGCAATTTTTGTTTGCGGAAATGAGAAAAAGTTCTGTTTAATATATTTTCTTATTTCATTGTTTTTAGGTGACAAGTTTATAGTTGAATTGGTGAGCTTAGGTTATTTAATTCCGTCTAAAGGTAGAATTGTAAGTCCAAGAACACAGGGAATTTTCTTTATAAGCATTATACTGCATTATATTGCGATTAAAGGTATGTCGTTTGGTTTATTATTTTTATTATGCATGCATAAGTGCCCAGCAATTTATCAGTAATTAGTTACGAGTAGAAAAGTAATATAGTAGCAGAGATTTTTTAAAATATAAATAAATCTAAAGGATACGATAAGTTGAACCTGGAAAATGAAAGATTAACCTTTTTCCAGAATCCCGAAGACATTGATAAAACGATGCAAGGTTTAAAAAAGGCCAGATCAAGAACCAAATGGAACTATCATACTTGCTGGTACAGGAACCTACAATTGAAAAGGTACGAAACTTATATTTGATGTAGATATGTTTATTTGCAATTTGACAAGCGAAAGCAAGCATCAGATGCCCTCTTCAAAATTTTTAATGTCGTTAATTCTTGCTATCCTGTTCAATGCGTCAACATATTTACCCGATTATTCAAAAGACTGACTATAAAATACATTTTCAATTAAACAAACGAGCTTTTGTAAATGCAATTCATTTAGAACATCGAAGTAATACAAATTACAAAAAAAAATATTGCAGTGATCTTAAAGCTTACGCAGTTTTTTTGAAAACTTGGAATTTACTATAAAAATAAGTGATATATAGCTACAACAAATCGCAAACGCGATAAATTATAAATATATCGACACCTTTATACTAAGGATGTATTGTAGATATGTTATTAAAATAATAAATATTCTTGGCACAATTTTCTTTTTTTCTTCCCTTCATACCAGATGAAACCTAAAAAACCGAGAAATATGAAATATCTCTTAGGTTCTTATAAACAAACAGCAAATTTATTTCAAGGATACTATACGTTAATCCACAGTATATCATATTCTGTAGTTATAAATTTCGAAATCCAGGATTCTTGTTCTTTTAACTTAAATATTTCATATAGTAAATTGAAGGAACGATTTCTACATTCCTCAAACAAATCTGATATTCATGTTAATGATTAGGAAATGCTCAACTTTAAACATACCAATGGTTTCTTAGGAGATTGTTTTAAGTTAAAATTAATTTTATTTTCATTGCAAAGTAACTAATTGTTGGCGCATATAGGAACGTACCACACGTTTTTTGTAAGTAGTATTTGTTTAAATTAAACATTAATTTTCAGGTGTAAATTTATAATATATTTACTCGTTAATAATTATGTAATCCTTATTAAGGAATGGGTTGAAAATGTAAGAGTTGAATACTAATAATAAATTGCTAAACTGAGCATAAAGAAAAACTTTCACATAAAATCAAATACAAATCACCTAGTAATTTTAAGTCCAGGTTTTAAGTTAGTTACGTTTAAGATAAAAAAAAATTGCAGTGAAACATCAAATTCAAATAAACCGTCATTCGATTCAGAAACTTCTTTAATAGAATTAGAAAATAATAAATTTCAGATTAAAGAAACTATTAGGTAAGAAGCTTGTTTTCATACATTACTTTACAATTGTTTGATTCCTATTCTTTTAACGAAAGCAAGAATATTTTCTTTAGGAATGACGGGAACAAAAAAAAAATATTTGTAACATTTTTTTTTGGAGTATAAACAATACTGTTTTTAAACTAATCAATATGTTTAAAAATAATTTATTTACTCTAAAGAACCTTTTCTAGTGCGTTAGAATATCGCAGATCAATGTGAATTCACAAACAATATTTATCGCAAACAAAGACAGATAAGCGAGAAAGAGACGGAACGACGTATCTTAAATTAAATATGCTTGCATACGTGTACGAAAGCTCGTTGTCGTGGGAAGAGGGTTTATTTACACCGTTGTATCCCGTTTATTAACCGTTTAGATCATAAAGCCGGGCGTAAAATAATAACGCAGGCCATTAATGCTCTGAAATAATAAAGCGGACTTGAAATATGCGCATCGGCGAATCTTTCAAACGCATAAATTTTCGTACCGAGTCCGATAAAAGGACGTTAAGTGGCGAAATTCAACAGATGAGGGCGTTCCGGGCGGCCCCATATCAGATCGCGCTTTTCATTAATCAAATTAAGAGCGTGAGGTGGCGGTTTTTGAATACATTACAACAAAATATACTGCTATTGTTTCGGGCACGGCATTCCTATATATACACAGATATGAGCGACCCACCTAATTCGTTCATCAGCGAAAATTAGAAAACAGTACTGGACATAGTGGAGCACCCTGAGGGATTGATATACAAATAATACCTTGTTTTATACTTTTTTCGTTTATTTACTGTTGTCAGGTCATAAATAATGTGTTATTAGTAAAGTTGTTTAAGTGTCTCCTTTATATTTACTTCTTGAAAACAGAGAAGCAGCTAGAGAGGTTGTCTCATATAGGTGTCAGGGGAATTGAAACACATCTGGTAATGAACCGAACTTAATGGAGTTAACGTACACCTCTCCTCGATGAGCTCTGATAAAGTAACGACAGCTGAGCCCGTCTTAAGAACCCGGCTTCTTATAAAATAAAACGCACTTCCTTTTATGTGGGATAGCCGTAAAGATTACGGGGACACGTTCGGCTACCTCGGCTCTTTGGGGTGTACTTTACATGAATTTTTAACCTCAATAAAAGCGCGTAATGGTGATGAGATATGTATTCGAAAGTGCTTACGGTAATAACAGCGCGAAATGCCAATAAATAGCGAGAAAAGTACGCTAGATATTGTCATCTTCAAACAATAAATTTTATAAAATATTCATAATTATTTTAGATCTTAATTTGCTAATGTCAGAAGTAATTGGATGTTACAAGGGCCGTACAATACATATTGTAACGTTTTTCGGTTCTTAAAACGTTGTCGGGGTTTTAGAAAACACACAGGCGATATATTTAGATTCACTTATTCTATTAACACATTTACGGTAATTAAAATCTATTAAAAATGCTTATTAACTATATCACTAACCACTAATGTCTTTATTTATGTAAACGATATTTATTACATGTACTAGTTCAATCGCGACGCACTATCGAACTCGTATCGATTGACTGCCTCCTGGCCAACCCGACGCGTTATTTATAGCTGGCGCGAACGTCCAGATTGTTCGAGGCCTTCTAAAACGTCCTCGAGATTCTGGAGAATATTCTCGAATCTTCGACCCGGTGCTGCCCTCTGTTATTCGTCGTAGGTAGTTCTTCTTCCGCTATGCCAGCGCCATCTAGGGACGCCTATCGGAACCGCCAGTTGAAAAGTTGGCGCTCGTTACACTGCTCCCTCCTTAGATCTGTTCCGTCCCGGAACAGGAACTATCACCTCCATGAAGATACGAAACAGTTTCTCTCCATTCTTACACGACGAGGTCCGGAAGAAATAGCACGCTACCGTTCGTCGCCTCCCTTCTGCTGACCGCGGGTTGTAGCTGCATACTAGGAACTCTATTCCAGTATATCGGAAAATTTCTTCGAGCATGTTCCTTACGACCCTCCAGTCCAAGCCATCCAATCCACAGCCTATTTTTGGCACCCTGATCTTATTGATCTCCAGCTCCAACAGCTGCTCTCTTAAACTTATCAGGCTGTCCCACATCGTCCGGTAGGTTGGCTTGCCAACTGAGGCTTCTTTGGTCACCAAGTAGAATAAAGGCCGTTTCTTTCCTGGCAAGTGCAGAGCCTTGCCACCTCAGGGTTCAGGCTTCGGAGATCTTGGACACCACAAATTTCTTCTTGAATACGGTAGCTATCCCCTTGCCCATTCTTAAATCTTGGGCAACACAATGTGCTAACGCGCACCCTCAGGAGCCAAAAACAAATCCTCCTGAATCTCCGTTGTTACATCATGACGCACTTTGCGGCCATTCCCATACTTGTCCATAAACTCCTCATAGCTGAGTTCTTCTTCGGGGAGTCTACAAACTCGGACCATCTGCTCGTCCTCTTGATTGTCCCCAAGATAAGGAGCTAGGCGATTAAAATGCACCACTCTTGCTTTACCATTGGGTTTCTTTCTGATGCGATAGATGACGTCATTAATTCGCTTTATCACTTCGTAAGGCCCGTCCCACGATCGTTGCAGCTTAGGCGAGAAGCCTCGACGTCGCTGAGGATTGAACAGCCAGACAGGTCTCCAGACTGATATCCGCCTTCATTTGCTCTGATGTCGTAGTGTTCCTTCATGCGGTCGCTTGCTTCATGGATATTGGTCCTCACCCGATCGTGAATATCATCCATTCGCCTCCGCAAGTTCGAAACATAGTCATCTCCAACTACTTCTTCATTTGGTTTAAAGCCGAACTTAAGATCGCATGGTAAGCGCAGCTCTCGTCCAAAAAGCACACTAGATGGACTTTGCCAGTGTTTTCGTGGACCGATGCTCTATACGCCAGCAAGAATAGATGTAGCTGCTGGTCCCATCTCGCTGGTGGTCTGCGACACTTTTGATAGATACTTGATAACTGTCCTGTTCATGCGCTCCACCATGCCATCTGATTGCGGGTGCAAGGCAGTTGTTCGGGTCTTGCGAATACCCAATATTTTGCACACCTCTTGAAACACTGCTGATTCAAAATTCCGTCCCTGGTCGGAGTGAAGTTCAAGCGGCACACCAAACCGACTGAAAAGTTCTTTAACTAAAGTCTCAGCCACTGTAACAGCTTCCTGATTTGGTAATGCGTAAGCTTCCACCCATTTGCTGAAGTAGTCTACTGCAACCAAGATGTATTTATTTCCAAATTCCGTCGTAGGAAATGGTCCGGCAACATCAATCGCAATCCTTTCAAAAGGACTGCCAACGTTGTATTGCCTCATAGGGGCCCTCTTTCTTTGGGAAGGGCCATTGGCAGCGGCGCAAGTTGTACATCTCCGGCACCAGTCCTTCACGTCATTCTTACAATTAACCCAATAGAATCGCTCTCTGACCTTCTCTATAGTCTTGCGGACTCCAAGATGCCCTCCCGATGTTCCATCATGAAGAAGTTTTTAAAACTTCGGGAATTCTTGCTTTCGGAACCACAATCTGAAGTCTGCTATTGGTCCCAGCTTCGTCTTCTAACACTCGTCTGAGAAGACATTTTCCATTACCAAAGAGCCCCACTGAGCCAATACGATTTTAGCTCTCGCGAATACGGTGCTACCGTTTCCCAGTTAGGCCGCGCTTCTTGCATCTTCCACTCCATCACACACTTCAAAACTTCGTCAGACTCCTGGTCAGCTCGGATTTGGTCTTCAGTCCATCTATCATCTATGACAGTAGTCCTCAAGCAGGTTGCTTCATTTTTCTCTTCGGCACGACAGCAGTGCGTACAATCCTTGGAACAGGGTCTCCTCGATAGTGCGTCAGCGTTTCGATGACTGGTTCCAGGCCGATGTTCCGAATCAAAGTCATACTCTTCAAGACGCTCTATCCATCTGGCAACCTGCCCTTCCGGATTCTTGAAGCGTAGCAACCACATCAATGCCGCATGGTCGGTTCTTAACAAGAACTTCCTGCCATAGAGATATTTATGAAAGTGCTCTATAGACTTAACTACGGCCAACAG
Organism: Protaetia brevitarsis; assembly: GCA_004143645.1. Classification (NCBI taxonomy): domain Eukaryota; kingdom Metazoa; phylum Arthropoda; class Insecta; order Coleoptera; family Scarabaeidae; genus Protaetia; species Protaetia brevitarsis. The sequence goes on along the minus strand of RXPK01003105.1, from coordinate 44,920 downwards.
CTCTCTCCTGGTCACACAATAGTTGCGTTCCGGTTTCGACAGCACTTTGCTGAAGTAACCGAGCACTTTTTCGTGGCCATCTTGAACTTGGGACAACACGCCTCCGATGCCCACGTTGCTGGCATCAGTATCCAAAATAAATTTTCCGTCAGCCTGTGGATAGCACAAGATGGGCGCAGTGGTCAGCATCTGTTTCAATTCTTCAAAGGCATCCTGGCAGCTCTTCTCCCAGACGTAGTCTCTGCCCTCTTCAGTTAGTCTCGTGAGAGGCTTGGCGATGTTAGCAAATCCAGGAACGAATCGTCGTAATAAGTGCATAGCCCAAGAAAACTTTTATTTCATGCTTGTCCTTCGGAACGGCCAAGACTTGACCGCTTCTATCTCCCTGGGTCAACCGACACTCCATCCTCTGATACTACGTGGCCGAGGTAGTGCACTTGCTTCTGGAACAGGTTGCACTTTTTGGGGTTAAGCTTCAAATTTGCTCCTTTCAATCGCTGAAATACTTGCTCCAAGTTCTTCAAATGGTCCTCAAAAGATTTTCCTAAGACAATTATATCGTCGAGGTATACCAAGCAAGTTTCCCAGGATAGTCCTCTCAGTACGTTTTCCATCAATCTTTCAAACGTCGCGGGGCATTACATAACCCAAATGGCATGACGTTAAATTGCCACAATCCTGTCCCGATCGTAAAACGCCGTCTTCTCCTTATCCTTGCCTCTACTTCGACTTGCCAATAACCACTCTTCAGGTCGAGGGTCGAAAATACCTTACACCCACCTAGGTATCTAAAGTGTCATCGATTCTGGGCAAAGGATAACTGTCCTTCTTGGTTACATTATTTAGTTGTCGATAATCCACGCAGAACCTAGTTGAACCATCCTTCTTCTTCACCAGTACCACTGGAGAAGCCCATGGACTGTTCGATGGTTCAATTACGCCATCCTGCTCCATATCCTGTATAATTTGTTCTGCTTCGGCTCGTTTCGCCAATGGCAATCTTCTGGGGGCTTGGCGGATCGGCTGGGCATCTCCAGTGTCTATTCGATGTCGTACAACATTAGTCCTGCCCTCGTGTTCCGGTCTTCTGCTTGGAAAAGATCTTGGTAGCGTCCAAGCAGCTGTTTCACGGTATGGCGTTGTTGTGTTGTCAAATCCTTGCAAGACAAGTCAATGAAGTTATTTAACCATCTAGGAAGCGGATCTGGAGTTGTTGTTACGCCATCCTCTTTGTTGACAATCGACGACACACTAGCACAACTTCCCAAAGGTACGCCCTTCCTCAGCTTTACTGGATAACTATTGACGTTCATCAGTCGGACGGGCAATTTTTCTCCAGCTTGTATCACTGCCTTAGCAATCAGTATTCCACGACCTTGACCGCTAATCGCTCCCGGTTCCAGCATTAAAACTTGCCCCTTGGGAATATCTCCACTCACGCTCGCTTCCACAATGGTTTCACTGCGGCTCGCCACAGTTACTTCTTCTGCCAACACTACGCAGGCCGACATATTCTTGCTATGGTTAAGAATAACTTCTTCTTTACCAATCTTCAACACTCCTGCTTGCAAGTCCAGTTTAAAACCAAATTCTGTCATTATGTCCATTCCGAGGATTACGTCTTGTTCTATATCTGCAACTACTACACGATACTGGCATGCAGTATCACCAATACGGAAGTGGGCCATCGTCTCCCCCAACACGTTGACTGATTGCCCAGTTGCCGTACGTAGCGTCCACCTGGTTGGATGTATCCGTTCTTCTTTCCCACTGCTTCCGGCCGAAGAATTGTCATTGTTGCACCAGTATCTAGCAGTAAATCTCTCGGTTTCCCATTTACATGCCCATACACGATGAGGCTGCTAGGTCTACATCCCACTGAAGCAACAATCACTGGTGTTACTGGGGCATCAGCTACATAGGTCGACGATCGCCCCTTCCCGTCGGCCCATTTTAGTTTCCGTCGGCTTTGGTTTTCGTGGATCGGGACACCGACTACGTACGTGCCCCATCCTTCCACAATTCCAGCATCGTCTTCCTGGTTGCCTAGTTTGCACGGATTCCATTTTCGTCATCAATTCCGTCATATTTTTCGTCATCATTTCGTTTAATTTCGTGATAATTCTTTCTAATGGCTCTTCTTCCTCGTGACTCCCTAGAACACGGACGCGAGCAGGTCCTTTGACCGATTGCTTCACGGCTTCAAACTCTAGTGCTTGAGCTAAAGCCTGGTTCAACGTTTGCGGCCGAGCGAGCTTCACTGCCTGTTGAGTATCCTTATCAAGCAGGCCATCCAGGAATTTTTCCACAGCGAGACTCTCGCACACATCTTCCGGTACCGTTGGGTACGCACTCTTAACCAGACGAACGACGTCAGCTTCATACTCCTGTAGAGTCTCGTTCGACCTCTGGCAGCGATTTTTCAACTGCGAGCGATATACTTGCTGCAGATGTTTATTACCGAAACGCATCTCCAATTGATTAAGTAGCGTTTGGTAATTTTGTCGCTCCGTCGAAGGAATAGCTTGGAGTACCTTCAACGCATCGCCGCGCAGAGCTACTGATAGCATGGCTGCCTTGGTAGTTTCGGTCCAGCCATATACCGTAGCCGTTGTATCCAGCAGCGTCATATAATCTTCTAAGGGCGTCTTCCCATCGAAGGTAGGCAGGTCACATTTACCTTGAACCGTACAGATGGGCACTATATTTCTGGGTTCCAACTGACTGTTCTCCGTATTGGTTGAATTTCCAGTTTCTTCCGTCTTCGGTATAGCTCCAGAATGAATTTGTTCTTCTAGCACCTTCATGCGACCGTCCAATTCTTCAAACATTCTAGATTTTTCTTCTTGGAGTTTTTCGTCGATTCTATTCATTAGTTCATGTTTTACGTTATTAGAACTTTCTATAACTTTCTCTTCTATGTTTTCAATCTTTTCTTCTAATTTTCTAGAATTTTCTATATTTTTCTCGTCCATGTTTTCAATTTTTTCTAGAACTTTCTCTTCTAAATTGCGAGAATTTTCCATAACTTTCTCTTCCAGTTTTCTAGAATTTTCTATATTCTTCTCGTCCATGTTTTCAATCTTTTCTTCCAGTTTTCTAGAATTTTCTATATTCTTCTCGTCCATGTTTTCAATTTTTTCTAGAACTTTCTCTTCTAGTTTTCTAGAATTTTCTATATTCTTCTCGTCCATGTTTTCAATTTTTTCTTCGAGTTTTCTAGAATTTTTCTGAGAATTTTCTAGAACTTTCTCTTCTAAATTGCGAGAATTTTCCGTAAGTTCTTTTAGAAGTTCGCCATTACCACCAGACACTTCAAACAAATATGTCTCAGGATCTTCACCAGCTGCTTCTATTGCTCTTCGTAATCTCGACTGAAGCTCGGCCTTCCTTCCACTCGTATCTTCATCCCTTTCTTCTAATTCCGTTTGAGATCTACCACTTTCAAATCACTAATTTACAGTATTTCGCTGCCATTGTTTCTAATTAAACACTATTAGTCCACTAATATATCGCCAAATACCCCACACCTGACACCAATTGTAACGTTTTTCGGTTCTTAAAACGTTGTCGGGGTTTTAGAAAAACACACAGGCGATATATTTAGATTCACTTATTCTATTAACACAATTACGGTAATTAAAATCTATTAAAAATGCTTATTAACTATATCACTTAACCACTAATGTCTTTATTTATGTAAACGATATTTATATTACATGTACTAGTTCAATCGCGACCGCACTATCGAACTCGTATCGATTGACTGCCTCCTGGCCAACCCGACGCGTTATTTATAGCTGGCGCGAACGTCCAGATTGTTCGAGGGCCTTCTAAAACGTCCTCGAAGATTCTGGAGAATATTCTCGAATCTTCGACCCGGTGCTGCCCTCTGTTATTCGTCGTAGGTAGTTCTTCTTCCGCTATGCCAGCGCCATCTAGGGACGCCTATCGGAACCGCCAGTTGAAAAGTTGGCGCTCGTTACAATATTTATTATTATTTGTAGAACTGTAGGTGTTTAAATAAAGCTTCCATAACAATTAGATACTTTTATTAATGAACACTGAAAGAAAAATTCATGCAGGGATCAATGGCAATACTTTTACCATTGATCTTTGCATGAATTTTTATAGAAATTATGAATTTTTATGCCCTTTATCAGTAAAATTACTGCTACTCCTACTGAATATTCATCTATTGATGTAATATTACATTAAAAGAACATAAAAGAAAATTCGTCTTTTTACCACTAATCCGTGCATGAATTTTTACTACAAATTATGAACTTTTATGTCATTTAACAGGAGAATTACTGTCTGTTGCTGTAATGTTACCACAGAATATGACTTCTCAATATAAAACAATACAATATTGCAAATGAATGTTCCAGGTTTCATGACGAGTGTATGACTTTTCAAAATCAGTGCATGTAAAATTCAGTTCCAACTGAATTTTTATCAGTGAACTGTTTAACATTAGGCTTTTGTAGTTACATTTACTAAATGTAAAATAAAAAACAGAAAAATGAGTTGAAAAGATCGTTTCTTATGCATAACCATTTTCTTTTTCAGACTTTCACATGTTTAAGTCGGCTGATAGAGATTTAGTTGAGTATACTTACTGCTGTTCACACAGCCTACCATCATATCCTGGTTTAACTCCGAGTCATACTTGTTTTGGTATATTATTGAGCATTCTTTCAAAGGATTTTCCAGTTTTTACTGGCGTTGGTTTGGAGTATATGTCAAAAATAGTATCAAGTATAGTCAGTTTGTCATCCTAAAACGCGGTGGATAAGACAGAATATGTAATTGTAAGTGTATTATTTAAACTGTTATAGTTATACAAACTTTCTATTTTCATTCATTGCTTTAATCAAAACCCAGCAGATGGCGCTGATCGCATTAACAAGGACTTTGTACTTGGTCATAATTTGCAGTCTACATTCGTAGTATTTCTTTAAATATGAATCCCTGGAAAACTGTTTTTTGAAGGCTGTGGTTCTAAAAGAACTAATCGCGACGGCGAAAAACATGCGACAAAAACAATTTGCGGGAAGATATAAAAAAAAGAACCAGAAAGGATTCTAAAGATGATATCATTTTAAAGATGATTTATTAGAAATATTGAAAAATATGTATAATTTTTTTTCCATTTTCTTATTGCTGTTAACCTTAGGTTATTAGCAGTACAGTTGACTGTACGACTTATTATATTTATGGAAGTTTATGTTTTCCTTTTTAACTAGCTAATGTGTTGATATTTTCTGTTGTTACCTGCATGACATTATCGTTTGAAATATTATGCTAACTTAATGATCAATTGACGATTTGATATCTTCATATCTAAATAATAAGTTTTGAATTGCAAAATCAATATCAGCCTGTTTACCAAAAACAATGACAGCAGTTTTCTTAGTATTGATGTGAATTGACGATTTGATATCTTCATATCTAAATAATAAGTTTTGAATTGCAAAATCAATATCAGCCTTTTTACCAAAAACAATGACAGCAGTTTTCTTAGTATTGATGTGTAAAAAGTGTTGGGTAGACATTTTGACAATGTTGGAAAAGTCCGAGTTTATGACAGTATTGGCAGCAATTTAGTCTTCATGGTGAAAGGAGTAATATATTTGAGTATCATTTGCGTAGAGGTGATAAGAGGAGTGCTTAAGAGACTTATGGAGTTGGGATGTTTAAAGAGTAAATAAAAGAGATCCCAGAACAGATCCCTGAGGAGTGCCACTACGCACAGGCAGTGTTCGAAATTTTGTTATTTAATCATTACCTAAACTTAGTGATCTCAAAATAGTAACAAGTAGGTGATGATTAATAGTGTCGAAAGCACGTGAAAAAAACTAATAAAATCAAAGTTGTAATTTTACCAGAGTCAGCAGCTCCGCATATATCATCCACAACACAAGACAACGCAGTAGCATAGCTATAATCAGTTCTAAACCCAGATTGACAAGAAGGAAGAATATTAAAATTATTAATAAAATCTCTGATTTGAATTACCAATAATTTCTCAAAAATCTTGGGCATTACGCATAAAGTACTACTGGGACGTAAGTCAGTGTACAGCTAATGGGATAATACGCGACTTCTTCCAAACAGCTGGAAAGAAGCCAGATAACATATAGCTGTTAAATACGTGGGCCATAAATGGGAGAAGATGAGGATAGCACAGTTTGATATGCTCTATACCAATCTCGTCGAAGCCGATAGACTTGGATCAGATCCAACGTATTACATTAAATATTACAGGTATTACATTATTCCTAGAAGACACGGACACAATATCTAAATCCCTAAGATCTTTCCACGCTGTTTTTTGATTTGTGTGCCGAACACGATAATCATGGTAAGCCTTTTTTTTTCCTTCTAATAGCATTTGTTGATTTTAGATAGATATTAGATGTAGTAGTATGAGAAATAAGCAGGACTACGCGTACGTTGGTACTTTATAAAAGCTTGATCCCTTAACTTCTACATGTTCTTGATCGTATCGGTAATCCATAGTTTGTAAATCATTTTTCATTCATAATTCTAGATGTTTTATATAGAGCGTGGGCATCAAAAAAGCAGACAAGGAGTGAGTTAAAGATACCAATTTTATCATCAAAGGCAAGGTAAAGAGAAGCATTGATCAAATCAGCGTAAAAGGAATCATAATGCCCGATTAATACATATTGATGGTAAAGATAAATCACAAGAAACGCTGAAATGATCAGAAAAATTATGAATTGGTCGCACAAGAGTGTTTAGGGTAATATCAGTATTGCAGGTTATGATGAGATTGAGTAATGAAACCGAATGTTCAGTTACTCTTGTAGGATCAGATTATTATTACTACTGAAATCGTTATTTAAATAAACTTAAAACATATTTATTTATACTTTTTAAATATTTCATTATAGGTTTTAATTTTTAGCAATTCCACCAATATGTTATTCCAATTCCCGGTATTGATTTTATCTTATAAATTTCCTACTTTGTTCATTTGGCTTGTTCCAATTCTTTTTTAAGTGTTCCTAATCGACGTTCTTTGTGTTATTGTTTACTTTCCAATTACTGTAATTTTCCCAAAAATTTCCTTGCTAGGCTGCCTGTTTATTATTCTTACCGAAAGTATTATCGAAATCAATTCATTAAATAAAGATTAGGTACTATTGGTCTAAAATGTCATCAAAGTTGACCGAAAACCACCTGTGGCTAGTGTTTACATGTATGTGCCGCCCATCCATAATCTACCTGGCATAAAAAGCAATATATTCCATACACCAAAGCAATAAAAATCTAACGGATATCTGGGAAATCAATAGATGGTCACGTCAACGTACCTTCTATCTATTCTATTATAAATAAGTAAATTGTTTACACGGCCATAGCATAAACAAGAACCCGATTAAAAAGCAGAAAAATACCGTACAACGGCAATACAGAATTCTACTCCCGTTTTGTCGCAGGACTAATAAAAGTCTACCGTACGTGAATGTACTTCTATTATTCCCTATGCGCACGGACGAGTATGCGTAATGTATGTGGTAAGTGGTATGGGCAGAAACGCGGATGCGTTTAGATTCAAAGAGCGACTTTTTCGGTTTCGATTCCGTATTAAAAAAGGCTAGACACGTGTGCGACGCGCATCTTTATACTACTTTATGCGGTTCCGAACCGAGCTAGACGCGGCCCCGCTATACATTATTCATTGCGTTATGAACGCTCAAAATCCGGCAAGCGGTTAAAAATAATCCATACTAATGAAGCGCGCGTGAAGTCCAACCCTCAAACATGATTTTTTAATAACAGTACATTAATTACGCCTCCCATCGCCATATATTTCGATAATTAAGATATAACTCACTGGGCATCTATAAATACGTTAATGGAAATCTTCGACATCAGTTTTATTCCTCCCAGTGTCTACCTAAAAAGATATTCGTAAATAGATGTCAGTTACTTCGCTATATAGTGTAGCTCTGAAACTAAAAAGAACATTCTCAGTAGTGTTCCATGACAGCACAATTTACGCTGCAACATACAAGTAAACTAAAAGACAACGTTATCGATCCTATCTGGAAATCGTAATAAATAAATTTTGCCGATCAAACGTGTGCTGATAACTTTAGGTGCGGCTGTCTAGTTGGTGAAAAAGGGGTTGTATTTTACTACCTTCGACAGCCATAATGTAGACAAATAATACAGATAAGCATAAGTTTAAGGACCTGCGGAGCAATTCTGCGTTCTGAAAGGCACGGCATTTGCGATTTGCTGCGCGCACTTTCTGTATTATGTTTAAACTTATTGAACTAGTTTTGGAATAAATTTCTTGGTATCCTGATTTCCTGCTATTCAAACACAATGGCGTATAGTAGGGCTCATAATGCTCATGAAGTCGGCAGAAATTCAAAAATTATAGAATCATGTTTCTGCATGTTTCTCGAAACGAGAAAAATACGGAAAAATACTCAAAAAACACCTAAACACTGATTTTGGACCCAGCATCCAGTGAGAAATGGAATTTTATACTTATAATGAAATAAGTTTTTCATATATGTACGAGGAATACTTGAGTTTCTAACCTTATGGATATAAAGTAATTGTAGAAAAAAGTTTCTTTCGCCTTCCGATAGATGGCATCGACATATGTAAATTGTCAAAATTTCAAATCTTTCTAGTTTGTATATGATACTCTTCCAAAGTTGTCAATTTACATTGTTTGGCAACAACTGAGAAAATGTATAGTATAGCAGTGAAATATAAAATTCCTTCATTTGAAATAGAAAAAGATTCAAAAAATAAAAGATTAGTCAGACTCTGTGTACGGTAGAGGCTTTACCGTACTCTTTCCATTTCAAATGAAGGAATTTTATATTTACAGCGGTTAAACGTGTGGTCGCCGAGTACAAACGTGGTAGTACAAGCATTTTTGACGAGGAACGTTCCGGGCGCCAAAAACCGCTACAACTGACGAAATGGTCGATTTAGTGCATCAAACTGTGATGGAAGATCGTCGATTGACTGTTATGGATATTGCTAAGGTTTGTGGAATATCACCTGAGCGGGTGCAGATTTTACATCAAGATTTAGATATGAAAAAATTATTCGCGCGCGTTACGCGATACGTTTGAAACCCATGAAACTACTGCTTAATGTATATACTGTAGTACTACGCTGCATTGCCGGATAAATTTGCGGCCACAATTAAGAAGAAATGTCCGGATTTGGCTAAGAAAGGAAATCTGTTTCACCAGAATAACGCTCAGGTTCACAGGTGCATGGCCGTAATGTCAAAATTGAACGAATTGACGAACTGTTTATTTAAGTTGCAAATGTGATTAGGACGAATACATATTAAAATTATCATTACCGAATGAGATAAGACTTATCATATTAAGGTATATGTAATACTTTCTCCCTTGGTCAAACTTCCGTGCGGTACTGTATACGTGCAGTATATTGCAGAATTCAGCTTTATATTTTAAAATCATCTTAACGATACTAAAGTCTATTCTAAACATACAGTCACATATTAAAGGTTATATGATAGATAAATACAATTAAGCAATACAGCCCAAGCTTGTTTGGATGTAATAATCTATTAATTACACTTCGGATTCAGCATTGACCAATAATTAGGCTGCTAATGTTAATTAAGGAGTGCTAGAATTGATAAAAGGGTAGTGAACAACGATTTTTTTGAATTAAATTCTGAATGGTTAGTTCTAGTTGAAGATATTGATATGTGTAATATTAATTACTAGTGATGCATCCGCTGTCTTAAAAAATGCTATTGGTATCACATGCCAGCAGTTGTTCATAAGGTTCTGATGCATGGCAAAACCGCCACAGAAAGGTGGAATAGGACTATTGGCGAAAGAGGTCCACGAAAACCAAAATAAAAATTATAGAAAGTATCGGTTGTATCATTCACAAAAAGATTTGAGGTTAACAATAAATGAGGATATTGTTCATATGTTTTTATTATCATCGGATCCTTTTATTTCAAATTTGAGAAAATTTCCCTCCTTGTAAACTTTCGAATTATATGTATGTATATGAAGATACAAAAGCACTGCTTTAAAATAGAGACATTTAAATTTGTTTAGCTGACGCTAACATCTACAAAACGATCCAGCATTTACAAAAAAAAATAAATCCCTGTTCTAACGCTGGTAAAATTGATACAACATTCATTACACGATTATATTTATGACAACTAGTGGGCGAAAATGTTAAACATTTTATTTTTGAGATTTATTCCTCAATTCCTTTCCCTGATGAATAATTTGGTATTATAAATATTAATATTATATGAAGTAAAATATTACAGTGGTACTTAGTAATTGTAATTAAGATATACAGATCAAACAGTCGACCTATAGTCGGAGTATCGTATGTCTGAACCATTCTGTAAGAAAGAAGTAGGCATGTGTTGATGATATTACGTAATACAGCGCTTCACTCGACAGTGCGCAGTTGCATTTTGTTGGCAAAATAGAGTAATTCATGCTATTTCCCTTCCCGAATAGTTCCTAGCTGCAATGCCCTGACTATAGGTCGACTGTTTGATCTGTATGTGCAAATATTTCACAACCTGGCAGAAATTTTTTATCCTAAAATTAAATAGCTAATCCTATTTACTGTATTGTTCAAACCATAAATAATCTCATTACAGTAAAAATGGCAAATTATAATATTCACTGGTTAAAAAGTTACAGATTCTTTTAGCATGAAAACGCCATTCTGTACCTGTGCGGTCCATTCAAAAGGAATTCGTTCTGAGAGTCTGGAGGAAGCGAAGTTATAAGTAGATTGTATTTGAATACAAGGACAAAAAAAAACAAAGAATTCCTATAAACAGTGCGTATGTCGCTTGATTGCTTCATAAGTGTGTTTACGAACTCAAAATGAACCTACATTACCACAAGCCGCCGAGAAAGAAAGAAAGATAGAAATAAAGAGGATAATTACGTTAATGAGACTTAAGTACCATAGTAAACAAAAACATTTAAATTTGATTGTTGTAATTAAATCCATGCCTTCCCAGTCTGTTTGGTAAAACGAGATCCACCGAAGCCCACACAAGCTGTTCGATTGCTATTCTCTATGCAAATATCTTCCATCGGAAAGTTAGATCTTGTAAAATAAATAAATCTGTTTTACATAAATTTACAAGTAGATTATTTTTATACTTCTCGAGTTTCTTTCCATTTCAATTGATTAAATAAAGCATTAAATTGCATTAACTTGGAACAAAAATAGTTTTGCTCAGATGTACAGACCACCTATTTAAGTAGTCATAGTTAGCATATTTGATGTGTATGAAATAAAATGTTCGTGTATATATATCTTTAATTTAATTATTAATAATTAGAGTAATTAGTATTAAGGTATTGTTAAATATTAGAATAGTTACTGCTGTTGTTTTATTTGCTTTCATTTCATTACAACGGTCCATCCTTTCGCTGATAGAGACGTCATCTTCATGTTCCGTGAATAGCGAAGGGGTAAACGGCACAGCTGTCAGAATTGAAAAGACGTGGAGGAGGTTGTTTCTTCCAAACTCAAAAGGTTAATAATAATTTGCTGCCTATCAGTAACATGGTCTGGGGCTGTTTCCCAGGTCCTGTTCCCAGAGTAAGGTTTTCTATCGTTTTCTCGTACTAATTGACGAATGCTGGGGGATAACTAAAGTTATTCTAATGGCAGAAACATAATAACAAGTGAGAAATGACCGATTTCTTATATTTTTGTTATTATTATTGATAATAATAGTACATATGGACAATAAGAAGAGAAAGGCTTTAGAGGAAATGACAAGGAAAAAGAAGAAAGAGAAAGGGATGGAACAGTAGATATAGAAGGAACAAGAAGTCATATCCTCTACCCTATACAGATCAAATAGTCGACCTATAGTCAGGGCATTGCAGGTCGAAACTGTTCGGGAATGGAGATAGCACGAATTATTCTATTTCGTCAACAAAATGCAACTGCGCACTGTCGAGTGAGGCGCTGTATCACATGATATCACCAACACATGGCTACTTCTTTCTTACAGAATGGTTCCGACATACGATACTCCGACTATAGGTCGACTGTTTGATCTGTATATCTTAATTATAATTGCTAATGCATTGCAAAATGCTACTGCACGCTGTCGAGTGCAGTGTTGTATCACGTGGTACCACCAATGCATCGCTACTTTTCACTTGTCGAATGGTTCCGACATACGATATCCCGATCATAGGTCGACTGTTTGATCTGTATAGCATGTGATACCTATCCGACTTGAACAGAAGTATGACAGTGTAGTGACAAATGTACGAAATTAGGATCAAAGTTGGATAGCACAAGATCTCAAAAAATTAAACTAAACTTCTATTTGTTTAGAGTTCCTAGCAGTTCCAAAATCGGTAATGATGTTTTTTTTAGTTCAAAACTAATTTGCAGGAAAAAGAGCAAATTATGTTACAAAGAAATCTTTCTGAGAAATGATTAACTGTGGATAGAATGGGAATATGCAAATGTGAAATATAAAATAATAATAAAAACCACGAATACAAGCAATAAATTAATTCTTCTTCGGTTATCTAACTCATCAAAGCGATGTTTAATTAGAATTGAACAACAGAAAGCCATTACATTACGCCCGCTGATAAAACGTATTCATCTACGATTGCGTAAGTTCAGAAACTACGAGCTGGTTATAGAAGAAGGAATTGGGCCCTCCCCACCTGGCACAGCACGCATGATAAATAAACGAAGTTCCTCTCCGATCCCGTGTCATACATCAAAGACTACAAAATAGAAGAAAGAGAGAAGAAAAAAAACCATCTCATAACGCTCGAATAGATTAGCTGTCGAGCCATTTTTGTTGCGTTCCCGGCCGACTCTTCTGGCTTCTTTTTAGTCAGTTTTAATCTGATTGAATCGCGGCCGGTTACTTTTTACGTTAAGTAGTCGTTGACGGGCGATCATTAATAATGTTTTAATTTAGAAAAATAACAGTAGCCGCCCATTATTAGTCTGCGTAATAATTGATTTTCGTCATTACCGGACGACCGGGTGCGGCGGGCAGCCGTAGCAGCTAATTTGAAGAAATTTCCTCGTTTATGGCAACCGCGAACAGGAGACGACCGTGACGATGAGACCATGAGAACGTTTCGGTGTGGAAATGTAAACAAACCCGCCGCATATTTATCCGGAATTAATTGTGTTGATATGCTGAGCAGCCCGACTTCGGATGACATTAAAAGGTTTTCAGAACGATGGCGATGCGCGGATTAACGTCAGAATATCTCTGGAAGAAACTGGCTAATAATATATGAACGCGGCGAAATGAAAGCAATTCGGTAACGAAATTATTTCGAAAAGTTATTTAAATTATGTTAATAAAAGTTGGAGCGCTACTGGCATTATCGAATCTTTACACGTATATTTCAGAAGTGGTATGTAAAAAGTTATTTTTAAATTCTACAAGTATACTAATTACGTTGCCAATCAATCCACATTCGATGAGAAAAAAAAATAAAAATGACATAAACAAAACAATAAACAGAATAAAAGCATTTTAATTATGGTTTACATACTTCTTTATACTGCTTCAATATTATTTTCATAATGCATTGTTTTAGAGTACCGTTTTGAGGCCGTAAACTGAATTATTTCTTTCAACCTCAACTTTTACGGTTCTATCTTCTTTCCTAGTTTCCTTCCATTCAGAAGTGCTTTTTATATATTTACTAAAAGGAAATACTTTTTTAGTGAAGCAATTAAGTTTCCTTGGTTTCAAACATATTTAAGTGATCGTACTTAGCGTGTGAAATTATAAGAAACTATTTCTACATCCGCAAGTGTTGATACTGGCATACCACAAGCATCGCTCCTTGGACCCACACTCTATAAAATTTAGGTCATTTTTCTTGGTAAAAATCACTTTTTTTGATAATCTTCCGCACTGAATGGAGGTTAATGTACCAAAACTTAAGAAAAATGTCGAAATGTTGGAAATTTCCCATAACACAAGTATTTTACCTAAATACTATAGAAAAATTTCTTTTTCTTAAAAGAAATCTTTAACATCGTAATATTACCAAGAGAAATATTAATATCTCCCAAGAAACACTTCTTAGAATTTGTAAAATTACAGTCATAAATGTAGTAATTTTCAAGTATAAAGAAATAAGCAATGCGCGTATGCGTTAACTTAGAATGTTCTGATTCAAGTCAGACGTAGGCAGAAACGACATGGTGTTCGGCTACAGTTGTTCTGTTTTCTTGTTATTTTAGAACTATTATACTGATTATTAGTAGGTGGTATTAATTTATACTAGAAAATCTGTTTCTTGTTATTTTAATGCTTTAAACTCTGTTACGCACTCGGTTACAATTTGAACATGGAATATCCAAAACAATTTACATGCACGTTGGAATTTTTGTTAAAAACTCATACACACACTAAAAAATTTAGGTAATTTTCCTTAAAAATCACTTTTTTGGATAATTTTTCGCATTCAATTGGGGTAAATGTGCAAAATATGAAATTAAATATAAATTTCTGTTTCTTAGGAAAAAAACATTTAACATGGTAATATTAATATCTCTCAGGAAACCTTAACATTTCTTACAATTTGCAAAATGAAAGTTAAAAATAATATCTGTCGTTCAAATAAATTAGTTTAACACTAAAAAAATATTTTTTGGATATATGATATCAAGTACTTACGATTTTCTTAAAGATACAATTTATTTTATGCAAAGTCGGTACAGATACAGATAAAGTACTAGTAGATCTATGTCAAAATTGTATTACAAAACTGTAAATCATCACGTCATGATGTGCTAAACACATAATAGCAAAGTCTTCTGGTCTATAGTAGCAATAACGTTAAACATATTCTACAAGTAAAGAAATTGCCGTGAAGATGGCGTTTCCCCTATTTCACTACACTAACTTTCCATACTCGATAAAGCTTTGTACCTGGCAGACATAGTTATCAAATATTTATTTATTACTGACGAGCAATGGTTTTGGGTAAGCATTAGAAATGTTCATATTTTGCTTGTCTTTTATGCATTAAAATCTAATTAAATACATTGTACCAGGGTACTTTTACTTCGACGATATTTTCCTTTTTGTTAGGAAAAAAATCAGAAATACTGAACTTTTCTCTTTAATTTTACTTTTAAACAAGTAATTTTAGGAATGAGTGTTTCAGACTACATAAAAAAAAAATCTTGGCAAAGTTACCCACATTTCGAAATTTTACTAAATATTCCAGGTTATATGAAAAAACCTTGCAAAAATTACTTATGGTTAGAAATATTACTTCTAAAAGTAAAATATCTGTACGGTTTTAGGGGCACAAAATTGACCCAAAATCGTATCGGAATTTTACAAAAAAATGTTAGTGTGCACTCTCTTTTTACTTTATTTTAACAACCTACATGCTTTTTCTTTAAAGAAATCAAAATTAGTTACGTAGGCTGACGATATTAGTATCATTTCTACCAGAAGCTCCATAAATGATACAATGTCAAATCTAAATAACATTGCCACTTCAGTAGGAGATTGGATGGTTGTCTTCAGCTTGCACTGAATGTCGAAAACAACTTCATTTATCTATTTTGCATCAGTACATTGGGATCAGTCTGACATAACATCGAGTCTAAAGCTCAAGTGGTTTTCACTCAGAAGACTCTATAAAACTGTTAAGTATCACCACTCCTCCTACGCTGGGATGAACACATCATTTAGACAATATCTGTAGTAAGTTACCTAAACTTTGTTATACCTTCCACACTTTGAGAACATCATATAAGTACGAAACCTTAATAGTTATTTACATTAGAGTGCTGTAGGTGTCATTTAATACAGCGCGAGAATTTAGCTTCTTTCGAACCGCTGTAAATGTCCAACCTATGACATTTGCATTAAATTTTAGTCCAAAAAACAGAGAAAATCTTGTTTAATTTAATAATTAATACGTCAATATAACAGTCAGTAGCTGTGGATTGATAGCACTGCGTTTTCACAACTCAACTCAGCTTTAAGTTTATGTCCTTGTCGTCGAAGTTGTAAGATCCTTTTTAACATGCATAAAATATTATATTTTTTTTTATATTTACATATACCAACGTTTCTGCTTTGTTTTTCTTTTTGCAATTGGAATAAATTTATTATAAGCAATATTATATTAATCACCAATACGAAATCTGGCAAGAAAGTAATTTGCTTCCTTCCAAACATTTGTCTTCGAAATTTCAACGTAATTTAGAATTTATTGGTTGCAAGTTATTTAATCAGTTACTTTTGTCTATAAGGAAACTAGATATTTTTTACTCATTTAAGGGAGAAGTAAAAGAGTTTGAATGTTTTTTTTTATTCATTCTATTTACGATTGTTCTTTTCTTTCTGATTCATTTCTTGAATATTTCTATTCTTTCTTGTTGTGGAATAAACGTGTTTCTGAAATAAATATTATATTATTATTGTTAATAGTGCCGTCAACATCACCAACACATTTCCATAATTTATAGCCATTGCTTCTTCTTTGGTTCTATTCCTCTACATTTTCCACAAACTTCCAAAATTAGCGTATCAGATGTTTATGTCCTTTATCAAACGCGTTATTGTCTTTCTCTGAATCCATATAAATATTTTAAAATATTACGCCATAGGCTAAATCATCCTGTATTATTGCTATATAATATGAAAAAAGAACGATGGTATCGTAGAAAAATGTTCAGAAATAGGAAAATTTTTCAGCAGAGCCGATATTGTGAAAAAAAATCATATTTTGTCAGGTTTTTACACTTGTTTGTGTGTTGAACATTTATACGTAGTACCTACTTTTTCTACATTTTAAATGTAGAGCTGGCTCCCAAATTTTAACATTTGAGTTAAGGCTCTTGCGGTATTTCATTTTTTGTTTAAACCAATAATTCCCTTAGGGGTAGTGCAATTTTATCCTTATAAGAAAACAGCTTGTACATTTTTTCCTTTTCCTTAAAAGCAACCGTTTTTTTTTTTTTTTGTTAAGGAAACCGTCTGGTCTGGAGTTTCCAAAGACATTGCAGAATATTGTATTTAATCTTCCATCTTTTATTCATTAATTAAGTTATTCTAGCCATTCCAGTACTAGTAGTGATATGTACAGGCTGGTTTATCGTGGTAATCTCCTGGACTCATTTTTGGCTTACCAAAAATTGCCTCTCTTTTTGTGTTCAGTTTTCACGTAGTAGTTAGTGGTCTGTCATCCCATACATCAATCTGGAAATGATATCACCAGTGTTGTCGCCACTTTTCTGAAGGTGTGTAGGTGAGCACAGTGTCCTCTTAGAAGACCTGTTACGGTATGGTAACGTGCGTCCCACTAAGCTGCAGAAGTTCGTCAGTCTTCTTCTTTGAAGGTCATTTGGTAAAGTTTTTTTTTATGAATTTGTCTAGCTATGCTGTTCTAGTGTTCTTTGCATTTTTAGTTGACCCAATCACTTGCTCTCGCGCTGTGTTTTTAGAGACTCCTAGTAGAGTCCTAACTCCTAGTCCAGTCCCTTTCCTGCTAACTCATCAGCTTTTTCATTTTCTTACAATGTTGAATGTTTGGGCACCCACAGAGCAGTGACTTTATTGCGGTCTGTCTGGCTGTTTAATTTTTGAATAGATTCCCAAACCAGTCTTGATGTTATCTTGGGGTTCGCAATGCAGATCAGCTTGTTTTTATTTTTCTATTCCAATATGGCGCATGCCCCTGCCTGAAAGATCGTGGCATATTTTCCGAGTGGAAGATTGATCATTGTGTTCTCACCTTACTATTTAATTTCAATATTTTTTGACACTTCAGATAGTCAGATCAGACTTTTGGAGACCCCGTTAGATACAGAATTACCTAGATCATTTCTTTAAGCCAACTCTCTATATATTTTTTTCATTTTTCATTATCCATTTTCCTTAATGCATCCCGAAAGATATAAAGTATACCTATCAAGGATCGATTTTCCTACGAAAAGGAGAACTCTGATACAAAATTGATTATCTCATCCGAAAGAACATGTTGGGGTGTTTGTACGACGTACCCAATATACATGTGCATAAAGGAGGGGGTGTAGGCCGAAAGATTTATGATCATTGTCAGTAGATGCGTCGACCGGAACCGGCCTTTTCTCTCTAAACGTCCCCCGAGACCAACCACCAGACAAAACATTACATTACTGCTAAGTGGTGCTCGCTAACTTGAAATATGCATCCTCTTCCTAAACGAGTTACTAACTCGAAACAACTTAAAACAGCGACAACTAGAAAACACTTCTTGCTATGTTGCCACGTACTTACCGAGTAACAAGATATAATGTAAATAATAATAAGGTTCTTACGACTGTCTGCATGTCAAACAATTAAATAAATTACTTTCATTTTTGTTGTATTAAAATGTAGCAAGGCTGTAATTAATATAATTCGATGGATTAATATGCGTTGAACAGAAGTAAAACCGACAGGTTAACATGTAATTTACTGTTGTTTTCAGAGAACTAGTATTTTATCTGATGCATGTTTAATAAGGCAAAGGAACAATACTTATTTATAATCTTGCACGCTTACAAGATCTAGTGGTTTCCTAATTGAACTCAATTACAATACAAATTGTATACAAATAAGGAGAAAAAATGCACTGAGTTAAAGAATTATTAAACTTAATGAACACTTAAAGAACTTCTTTGTAAAGTCACCTAAAAATATATAAATGTGCGTGGTACAGTTGTGGAACAGATTTAGATGGTGTTGAAAATGTCTTCAATTCATTTATAAAATTGGTCAAAATATCTTTCTTTGCGTTGTTGTAAGTTCTTGATTGGTGGAATTACGATGTTCGGTATTAGAAAAAAAATATAGAAAAAATGTGTTCTATCCAATCCTTTAATTCATTATTATTAACATAACCGGTTTCGGGTCTAAGCCATCCCTATGTGTCTTACGTCATTACAATTCAAAGGTAAGTCACTTATTATTAAAATTTTCTTACAATATAAAATCAATTACTTCTATGTTGTTACGTAATATTGTTATTGGTATTAGTTTCTTAGCTATAACACCAGCTATATTTAGACCAACAAAAGGAACCTCTTGCATGTAAAAAATGGAAGCATAATACCGTTTTCGTGTACAGCAACTGGCCTTTCGACACCGGGCATTTATTATTATTATTATTACTATTATCACGGCCCTTTTCTGATTCGCCATTGTAAGTCGAGAGTTATGTGCATGTATGGTGCGTCTATTATACTCGTAAAAGGCCGATTTGTATAGATAGTCCCGGGTACAATGGCTAAATACCCGATCCAAACAACACCACGGACGAGTTGTAATCCGAGAAGTTTCGCTATCGAGAAAAACAATCGCTCAGCTCCGTACACGAAATAAAGATTATAACGTGGCGCTGCTCCGTAGTTTGAACGGAAGGACAGATGAAAAAGGAAATAATATGCGGGAGAATAGAACTCCATCGATGATTTCATCTCTTAAAGGATTAAATGTGGTAATTGGATATTAGCTTCCGCGAGTTCTCAAGAATATTAATTTTCATAAAATTCTAAGCGTATTCAATATATAATAGGGCCACCCTCGAGATTACAAACGAACAATGCGTAAATGTAGAAGGGATATAATAAAGAAAGAATATAGTGATGCTTCCTTACCTAGTTACTTCTTGTGTACTAATGTTTCGATCTTCCCGTTAATGTTTCGCACATTCAATTCAGGACACCGCAGTTATTATCTTAACACCGATTTCGTATTGCCTAGCGCCTTAAAAATGAATGATAACAATAATGGCAGGCCAAAATCATTTCACGCGCCAATGGAGCGATAAGAACGCGGTGCCTTCCACGGGTCATTTGGAAAATCCCTATTCCATCTAATGGACATATTCAACCCTCCAGATTATTCCGCTTCAACAATTTGTAATTACTTTTATTCCACATACAAAGTGCTATGTGAGTAATTATTACGCATTCATTTATAGAGTTCCAAGATTTACAATCACAAATAAGCTATAAGAGAAAAGCTAAACAAAATCAATATATTTATAAGATAGGACTAGTTAGTCTGTTTAATAAAAAGTCGCTCATATCTCAACATCTATTAAAGATAGGTAATAGGGAATGCTGATATAAAATGATAGGGGATGCTATTTACTTTCTAATTTCGATTTAAAATACAGGGTGTTCTATTTAAGAAAAAAGAGTTTTTTGTATTTGAAAATTCCTCACGTTTTGAACACCCTGTATGTTAAAATGTGAAGTGTGTGTACCGTTTCTAGAGAGTTATATCTATATTCATAATATAAAATTTGGAGTCTCTACTTGCAGTATTAACCGAGATATTAACTTCTCAATGATGTAATGATTATGGCTAAAAAAAAGAAAAACTTAAATAACTCAAAAACGGCAACAGGTAGCTATAGGAATAGCTAATGAAGACTGACGTATTTATGGTCATAGAATCCAAAAATGATTAAAAAAAATATATCATTCTATTTAAAATAACAAAGTTGACGTCCGTTTCTGGTCAACCAGAAGTGATATTTTGATTAAAGTATTTCACGTTTATAGTTCCAGTCGAACAGATAATGGTCTCAAAATTTCAAATATAAGTAAATAATAGAGCATCAAAAACTTTTCATGAACCACTTATTTACTATTTTACTTATTTACAGTTTTTGTTTTATATTTATTATATTTATATTTCCTTTGCTACATAAATATCTGTAAGTAAAAAATATATATGTTTCCATTCTATCTTAGAATTTCTTTCTATAATTTCACAATTTTAGGTTTTTACATTATATGTTCACTTTGTAATTTTTTTGCGGCTTCCAGCTACGCTGAAGATGGGAGTTTTTTACCCGAAACTAGTAGCTAATTAATTCAATATGCTGAGATTGTGAGAAAGGACCATTTTGTCTTGATTTATATTTTACTACGTATATTTTAAAATTGTGCAACTATTTTCAAATATTACGTTATAATTTTGGGGTAAAAAAGGTAAATATAATTCAATTTATTCCGACACTATGGTTTTGTTAAAGAGGTGGAAAGTAACATGAAAATTTTGATTACAGTGGAAAAAAGTGCGCAATTGTATGGAAACCTTCAATATAGTATAGGTAAAATACAGTTTGTAGAACTAAAAACAAATGGACAATAATTAGGAAGTAAAACCTGAGGGTCAAAAAAGTAAATGTGGATAAATGAACGTGAGAGTATGGAGAAGTGCAACTAAGAATAGTAAAAAAAGATACATTGAATAATTGAGCAAGAAGCCCTAAGAAAATCATGGAGATCAATATTTTTAGAAAAATGAGAAACAATTATCTAAAAGTAAGATACCCTCCTCAAGTTTCCACTGGGCAAGATACTGGGCTTTATAGAGAACACCAAGCTGCTCGAGTGGAAATAAGAGAATCAATAGGGATGGTACAATGAGCACCAAGCTCAAGTGCCCGGACATCAAGTGCCCACCCTAACTTGAATGAATGAATGAATGAAGTAAGATACGATAACTTATGCCCGCGAACCTAGACAATGTCAATAAAAAATTGAATCTTGGAAATAATACAAATAAACATACTGAGACTAATATTTTGAGGAAAGTCTAAAAAGTTTCGTCAGAAGGTACAACTGAATATGGAACTACAATAACTAACTAAGCAAGATCATAATTCTTGATGTGGAAGTAAACTTGCATTTTAGCGCCTCTAGTGGTTATACTTGTGATTAAGATCAGCAGGAATTTCACAAAAAGCTGTCTATTGTAACAAAGATATTTAGGAATGAAGGTAATAAACATTTTATTGCATTGTTACTACGTTAACAATACAGCACAAAAGAAATGCAATAAATGTTTATAATCCTCTTCCAAATATCTTTGTCACGAAGACTTTAAATTTGATTTATACAATAAATTTGTTCAGTAACGTGTTTTTTTATTGACACTACAATATAATATGAAATACAATTAACAAAAAGCCTACTATTGTTGGAATAGCTAAGAGTTATTCAGTAATAATAAGAGAATCAACCAGTTAAAAAATATTTGAATTTTTCAGTATACCACGAATACATCTTGGAAGTTGAAGCAATATGAAAATCTAGCAAAAGTAAAGATTGCTTATTGAATTTAACAATTTAAAAAATATATATTTATTTACTTTTATAATTTGGTAAACTTCTTGCCCGTTTGATTGATTGAAAAACATGATTTTAAGGTGAGTAAATCCATTGTCTTTCATTCTGCTCCCCTTTTTTTCAAAGAGTTAAATAGAAAATATAATTAAGCAACACAAAAAATAATAATTCATAAATTAATGTTGTTATTAAACTTAAGCTTTTTCAGTTTTAAATCAATTATTCCAAACTGTAATAACCTACAACTTAAAACAATTGTTAACTTACATTTTCTTTACAGTTAGAAAAAAGCTATATATATATGTATACCGCAAGAGTTTTCGTTGTGTAGTCACCCGATGTTATACGAACTTCCGCATGTAAGTGAATGTTCTTTGAAGATCTACTGAGAATGGTAAGTGAATTTTATTCAAACTGGAAGGCATAGCTTATAATAGTACGTGCAAGCGCTTATAATAAAAATATAATAACCCATCGATTTATTGAAATAATAGTGCTGAAAACGTATGTTAATGATGTCTTACAACTAATATGGCAATTCAATGACATATACTTGCAATACATATTAAAATCGTTTTGGATTTTCTTCGAACTGTCCCTATGGCAAATACATTTAATACATCTGTGTCATAAAGAATTATCGGCCATTAAATAAGTTTATCAAAAGATATAAATTATTAATTACGCGTTGGTAGCCATTACAGGAAGCAGTAAAGTATTCGCATTATAGTAGCCTGCATCTAAACTGACAGTTTCTACACTTTGAATTTAGTGTTTCATCGGACTTACAAACGTTACGATATTACCAGTGCATAATGTTTACGAATTAAACACGGTTTAAACTTACGATAATAAATATATTATATACACTGGAATTCAGCTTGTTAGTTAAATGCATAATCGCATTCATTGGTGTGATTAAGTTTAGTAATGGTAGTCTATATATTAAAAACGTTAAAAAAAAAGGTTCAAGACAAGGATAATTTACCTTCGTTCCTTGTTTTATAGCTGCAGAATTTGCTAGGTATTACGTATGTACAACCCACACAAAAAATGATGACATAGGTAAGTAAAAATGAATGTTCTAATACATCTACTTTAAATGCGAGCTTTTTGAATAAAAATTAATCAAAAAAAAAAATGATTATCAAATGTAATACCGGGAAATAATGAGGACCAAAGTCTCATAGAAAGCGTGTGTACGTTTCTTCGCACACGCAAATTTACCCCAACTCTATAAATCATTGACGTAGTTATAATCAAATAGTGATGTGATTTTCTGGGCCATGTAACACGTCTAGTGTAACAAATTAAATGTCATGCGTGCGCGGGGTTGCAACTATGACTAATCAGTTTGACGCGTCTTTATAACTCAATCATTCTAGTCGGAAAGCTTCGTACACCAAATTATAGAAGCGCCCGGGTATCTAGATAATATTTCAATCCATATTTTGAGATTATAATAAAAGAAAATCAGTGATCAATCCCTTTTTTTAGCTATACATATGTACGTCTTACATGAAAACCTGCTATGTTAACTTTACGATATGTAACAAGGAGTCTATTAAAATCACGTAAGTTATTTCAGTAGTATAGGTACTGCACGTGTATGTAGGTATACGCTGAGCCGAAGGTAACACCAAAGATCTTCAAGCGATTCGACATTTCAATTATAAAGGGAGGAGTAGCTATTCCGTCGTTTTAAATGTAAATGTAACATCCACGTTGATCAAGCGGGCTGCACTCCTCTCACTCGCGTAATTTATCTTTTCAAGTTGACCGCGCGCACTGACAGGTTTTTGCATCTTATTATTTTAAAGCTCGAGCCACGTGAAACGACGTATTCGCAAATTAAATATTAATTACAAAGAATTTCGGTCTGGAGAAATTAATATATAATGTATACATGCAGAACCGTTGTAATGAGAAAAAAATAATTGGAGCTGTTAAAGCACTAAATTGATTAAGGTGCAAGTTATCCAATTTAAATCTCATTAGTATATAAGAAATTGATATTTTATGTGCTTTTCTTTAAAGATTATAAAATGTAAGCAAAATAACATCATAATTATAGCTTTATTCAGAGAAAGATGTGGTGACAGTTGGTAGTGTATAGTTAATGTGCAGACAATTTGATTCACATCGTTTTTATCTTAAAATCGTGTTACAGAAAAGGATGAAAAATATGAAAAGTTGTGTATTTTTGTTTATAAACCAATCCGTAAGTGAATAATTTAGAAGAAAAAATATATTTGATTTGTAAGTATAGTTGTTGTAGTAGCCGTTGACAAGAGAATATCGAAAGTTTAGAAGTTATAATGAATACAATACTTGTATTATTTTCTGAAAGTATTTATTCTTGCAATAAGTTACTCTAATTGTTAGTGAAAGTGTAAACGCATTAAGAAACACTAATTACATTTTACATTAAATTATGCTAAAATTTAAAATAAATATCTATTCAATTAACTGTAAGTTTTTACAGAACGAAATTATAATTCAGCCACCCCAACAATGAATGTAACCATGGCTTTTGCTTTGCCCTTAAAAGAAGACACACATTTAACCAAAAAATAATGGTACTGTACAAGTATAGCATGCACCCCCAAAAAGTCACAAGTTTGAAGATTATAAACGGTTATGAGTTGCTACTGACGTAAAGCTTGGGGCGTGTCAGGCAGAGTGCATAGCAGAGGCATACGACACGCAATATGACAATCGATACAACCAGCAACACGTCAATTACTTTAAATTTACACGGTACGTGTCGCGTTACTGGTTGTGTCACCTGTCGTATTGCAGTTCTATCTGTCCGGTGTGCACTCTGCCTTAAAATACCTTTCGAATCCAACCAATTCCTATATGTTCCTTTCATTTTAATTAAATAATAAGGTTGTTACATATTTTGCTTTTTTTCAGATCTGCTCACGTTTCTTTTTTTTTTTCTAGTAGATTACGCTCTTAAACATTGTAATATATCCAATAAAACCGGCAATATGAGGTATAAACATTTACTGAGTACATTTTTGAATTATTAGCTACCTTTCGGTTATTACAATCTTCTTCAGGCTCGATCCTAAGTATAGTTGTCTCTAAAATTAAAAAAAATCGTAAAATAAACTATAACACCATTTAGCAATCTAGTTTAATTTAAAATATTCAGTCTATTAGAATTTAACAATGAAGTCGGAACAACCGTACTGCAGTATCAAAGCACATTTCATAAAGCGAGTCAATAAATATAAAACAACATATCGCATTCTCAAAAGATAATCATTTGTTTAAGTTTACTGGCTTGCTATACTATTTGAGCATTATTTATATTTTATATAACCAAAGCATTATTTCCTATAACACGACCAACCCAAGTGCTAAAGAAATATTAAGCCACTGTGTTTCGCGTTTTACAATTGCCATATGTATCAATATGATGGAGTTCCTGTAGAAATGTTCCGTTCCTTCCGATATCGGTAATATGTTTGCATCATAGAATGTCTTAACTAACCATCGTTTAACTAGTGTTTCTAGGAATTAATAAAACATTTTTTGCAGTTGCAGCAAAGTGTCAGGGTAAATCGATTTACTGTTAATGAGAATAGCCTGTAACCCATTACTGTAGTGATCACATTTGCTTTAACGTATTGTTCTAGGTATGCATTTTTGGTTTGGCATACCTGATTTTCACAGATTAATTTCACGAACTCTCACAAAAATAGGTATCTAGATAGGTATCAATTTTAAAATGTGAAAATGTGTTCAAATGATCTATAAATTAATGAGCTTCATTCAAGTCTGGAAGTGGAGGTTGGATATTTTTCTTCGCAAGTGTATATTTATCAAAGTTGGAAGTATATCTTCCAACGATTACTATACTATATTATTGTATTTGAACAAAGCCTTTATGTTAAACTACAAACAAAAACTACCTATAGAACTGAAAGAGCTATTATTTTATAATTCCAACTGGTATTACAGCTAAAATCATTAACACCCTGAGAAAAATTGATATTGTCACTTATTACAACACAATAAATGGTATTAACCCAGGGACTGCAAAATATTAGCTAATATCCAGTATCCATTCATATTCATCATGCCTCGGAACAGAAATATATTAAGTCAAATAAAAATAAAAGTTTACAGAATCAGCAATTATATTTCATTTACCCTTATTTACCTTGGATGTAAAAGTAAAATCTTTATAAGAAACATGACACATTAAAAATTGCTAGCAGTACGATGGAGGAAACGAACAAATTTGTAATTATAACAGTAAAGAGCATTGCGAGATAAGGACCTTTTTTTTTAAATTTTTTTTTTTGAAATATAAATAACGTCCACAGAAGCTATATTATTTATTTACTTTAATATAATCATAATAGTACTGCTGTTACTAAAATTATTATCGATTTTTCTCAGAGAAAACTTACCTGACGCACAAGGAATAGAAGTGTTGAGAACAGGAACTTACCTGAAAAGAAATAATTAAATTCAGTTATAATAAATAACAGTAAATTTTCCGTATTATGATTGGATAATATAGAATTTTGTTTGAAAATTTATCTAACCCATTTCGTTTCCAATATCACTTGCTTCATTCAACGATTTAGCAACTAACTAGAAATAAGTTTATTGGTCAGACATACATAATTTACTAATTGTTAAAAATCAGTTTTAAACGCGTTTGATATTATTTGTATGCTGGAATGATCATCAAGCAAGGTGTATTTGCATAAGAATATATACTCAGTGACATTAGAAGTATTACACCTAGAAGTGGGGAAGGAATAATTTGTTCAACTTGTTTTTTTTTTGGCAATGTGAAGTTTTACATCAAAAATGAAACGATAACATTTGCAGGAAGTTTTATTAACATGTACTACAAGAAAAAAATAATGTGTTTGACGACTCCGTAGCTGAGTACACCCCTGCGCACGTCTAGGCATCCATAAAATGAAATAGTCGATAATCCACTTGTGGCACCTCGTTCCAGGCAACTTGAACTTCGTGGATTAACTGTGCCAGAGTCTGTGGAGGATGGTGCAAAGGGGACAGTCTCCTCCCAATGATATCCCACACATGTTCCATGGCCAAGGCAAAACATTAACGCTGCTTCTTGGAGAAAGTCCATAGTTCGACGAGCAATATGGGGACGTGCGTTGCTTTGCTGAAAAAACACATGTGGACGACCATCTACATGAGGTAGTAAAGTGGTTTGTAGGAAATCGTCAACAGCTGTCAATCTGTATTGAATAAAGTGAAGTGGCGATCGGCTACCGTAGGCAATACCCCCAAACCTTTACTGCAACAGTCCTGTGTGCATGCCTCCCAACACCAAACCCAATATCACGTCGTTCTCCACGTCGGCGTCGTAGCCTTCTACGGCCATTGCGTACCTGGATAGAATCACGATTCATCGCTGAAGACGACATTATGCCACTCAGCCTTCCAAGGCTGCGGTTCTCTGCACCAGTTTAAACATTGACAATAGTCCTTCGCAGTCAAAGGAAGCACTAATCGTGGACAGTGTGAGAAAAAAGTCCAAAGGCTAGGATGCAGCGATATAGTGTACGCATAGTAATAGGTCTGCCTTATTCTCCAAACCAAAACTCCATCCAAATTGGTCAGTGATTTGACGCGTAGTAGCAAAATGGTTTCTGAGAGCTAGTTGTCTGAAACGCCTATCTTGATGCACTGTGGTACGCTTCGGTTGGCCAGTTGGTTTAAACCAACATCTCACACACACATCTCACCTCACATATCCAGAAACAACCAGCAAAGCCAATATCGCCCTAGGTAGGCGCAGGAGGTTGTGTGGGAGGAATTGGAGACTTAGCCCCAAGATACCCATGATAACGTACAGAGTTATAGATGGTAGCCGAAGGTGAGGCAGGTGGAGCTGTGTGTCATGAGGCGATGAGATCGGCCCCTACCATAGCAATGGAAGTAATTCTAAACCCGCCACCAATACATATTTTATATACAAGGAGCTGCAAGGTCTCTAGTACACAGACTTTTGCATAGTCAAATACCGATAAGTAAAATTGACTATAAAAAACTGTTAGATGAACTCAAGGAGGCACCCTTTTTAGAAATGTCATGTGAATTTAGATACATTCTTTTTTTTCGCAAAAATTTCGAAGATAAAAAGTTCACATTCTTACCACCGCTTGCTTTAAATATAGTCATTCTGATGCCAAAAAATCAAGTTGAACAAATTATTCCTTCTAGGTGTAACACTTCTAATGTCACTGAGTATACATACATATTAGAAATATTGCATATAGCCATCTACCATCAAAAAGACAGTAATAATGTTATGGTCTTAAAAGGAGTATTATTGCACATTTAGATTTACGAACGCCACTAATAAAATAAATGTTCGCCATAACTGTTCAAAGAGTTTAAACAAATGCTCATTGTGCACACGTAATGGAGTTGCAAAAGATAGCGGAGTTCGAAGATATGGCAGTAGCGTTATAGATACTTCAAGAACGCCATTCTTTTAAGCGTATCCACATATCTCTTATGCGGCCGCGTAGAAACAATGGGACGCATTTGCAAAACAAAAGCGACCCGACCGCCGGAGTAAAGCAAACAAAAGGACGCGCGGTTGCCTCAAGACAAAAACCAAGAAACCAAGAAGAAAACGAGACACGGCGAAAAAAGAAAAGCGGCAAACGAAAAACAAAAGACGCGCAGAGGATAGGCGAAGATCGAACGAAAGACGCGTGACATAAATTACGGCGGGAAAGTTGAAAAACGGGTCCGCGGACAAAAGGCGATCGGTTTGGTGGCACGGAGTCCGTTATTAACACCGACGCAACGGACACTTTGATTTAATTGTCCTGTTCCAGGTCGGCACGGAATTTCGTCAGGTGCAATGCGAAACGCTCCGGCATCTTCCCCGGCATTGCGATTGTTTTACCGCGAGCGGCTACCGTGACAGTTTTATTACGGTGATGGTATTCCAGCCGTTTTTTGCGCCGGACGAGTCATTTTTAATTGGATAAATCCTTGAGGTATTCCATTTATGATATTTATTAAGATCTAGGCACGATCGACAAGTTTTGAATTTATGTTTTATGCACTTAAAACCTCCCGCGTAAATGATTACGTAAAGTGTTGAGAGAAACCAGCGTTTGTGTTCGCGAATACACTGCCGTTCAGAAGTTTGGGAACAGTTGTAATGTAAAATTCGGAAAAACAAGCAAAATTTAGGTGGAAGTATTGGTTGTACTAGTTAGGGTTAGAGATGTATGGGTTATTGGGCGGTAGCCAAATAAAACATAAATTTTCTTTTTAAATATCTAAGCTTTCGTAAAATGTTTTTTACTTCATTAGAGACAGAGCTAAAATCTAATAAAGTACAATCAGTGAACAACCTAATGTGTGCAATGAATACTTACATTAGAAAATTAGAAACAAGCGATTGAAGATTATAAGAAACATATCACACGGATAACTCAACTACATATGCTTTAATACGCGTCAGAATGACATTAGTGCAAGTGACATATAATAAAACAGTTGGAGATTCACGTTTTCAACAAGCAAGCAACACATGCGTACAAATGAATGAGTATAGAGTGAAGCTCAAAAGACAACTAGTGAAATATATAGTGGAACCCAAAATAAAGAGAATTAATGGGAAAAGTAAATCAACTTGTTTCTTTTTTGATATTTTGTCTATGTTAAATACGTGTGAATAACCGTTACCAAGATTTTGAATATCTGTTTTGAAGTTAATTGATTTATTGTACCTGTTGACGTAATACATCTCCAAAATAATTGGTGAGTACTATGTAAAATTTTGAAATTACTAAAGTCAAAATTATGTAAAGCATTAATACTATGTAAAGCTAAAACTGTTTTTCCAGATTTGTGAACACAATGACAACGTGTTGTCTGAGACAATTTTTTAAGTATTGTGAAGTTTGTCCGATGTACAGGGTGTTCCCCCGAAGACTAGGTCTTTAATTACAGCTCTATTTTTGATTTTACGAAAAAAATCTTTTAATACAAAAGTTTTACAGAATTTAATGCTGCATAACCAAATATATTTTTGACTATACAAGACGTTCCAAAAGTAGGAAACCGCATACTTACTCCGTTATTTTAAATGGAACACTCTATATATTATTCAATTTTTAAATTATACCTAGAAAAATAACATCACTTTATATAAGCTATTAAGTGTCTATTTGTAATAACAACGTATTATTTACGATTTTGTAAAAAAAGGGTTTACTGCAAGCTTTCGGTTAAGGTGGCGTAGTTTGCATATGCATATGTTTTAGATATTCGTATTTTAAATATCATATACATACATACTTAGCTTGATACAACAGTGAAATTAAAATCGATATAATTATATACAGGTGACCACTACAGTCCTGAACATTTCCTTAACTTTAACCCAAGGTAACCTAATTTTTTTAAATAGCACCCAGAAATGATATATTCTGGGTAGAATTTAAAAATGGAATAATATATATGGTGTTCCATTTAAAATAACGGAGTTACTTTTGGAACGCTTTGCATAGTCAAAAATATTTCTGGGTTATGCAGCAGTGAATTCTGTAAAACTTTTGTATAAAAGACCCAGTAGAACAGCTTCTACATAGATTCACAATGCATTACGAGGGATACAATAAATTTCAGAGAAGGTGGAGTTTTTGATTGAACAATTTGTTTATGGTTTTTATATTACAGGGAGCTATAATTATATGATGTTCTTTGAATATATTAAATTGTAGGGGTGAGACCTTGAATGAAAGGAAATTAAAGAAATAAAGGAAATCTACATGTAAAGACCATACTTGGGCTGGCCAAGTTTTCAGGCACAAAATATTAGGAATTATAAGAGACTAGATTCTTACAAATGCTCAATGTCATTTGAAAATTTATTAAATAAGCGATTATTATTGTATTGAAATACGGTGAGCAGTAGTGTAATGTAGAAGTTTTAGTAGTTTAATTTCGTTTTATTTGAAAAGAGTTCTAATAATACTTATAATCAACTTCATTGCTTTTTTCATTACTGCACCTGGTTTTTCATGACAAAAACACTCAAAATTCTGTCATAAAAAATACTATACACTTTAAAACCCCTGCTACAATATTTCGTTGTATCACACATAAGTTTCAATAGCTAGATTATTATTATAGTGAATTAGTTCGATTTTGTACCAAGCTTTTGGTATCTCCTGTATGGGTTCTTCCCTTTTCTTTAATCTCGTCACGTCTGCTATTGATTCCATTTACTAGTGCTTCTGAATACTTCAAGCTATTTAGCTTTCGAAATATGTGTTCATCTATTTTACTTTTACTGGCTTCCATTGGTATTGCTCTAAATGCATTCGTCAAACTATTACTAGCTCTTGCTACTATGGCCAAGTCGTCTACAAATGCTGTGATTGTATTACTTTATTTATGGTTTCGTTAACTCCTCTTGCTCTCCTCTATTTTCTCTAAAACTATGTTGAATAATACTTTTAGCATTGCATTTCCTTGGCTTGCATGGTTTTCAATTTTGTTTTTACTATTGGTCATGGTTATTACTTTTATTACGTAGATCTCTTCATTGCCATCTTTACTAACCTTATTAGTATCGATAGTGTATTCATTTTCTTCAAATCTTCAATCAGATTTTATTTATCTTTGTTATCAAAAGCTCGATTCCCACTAATAAACAACTCCTATACAGTTTTCGCTTATGTGTGCATGCATTGCGTATATTGTAGATCTTTTTTAACTGAAGATCAGGTGATAATCTTCTGGTTGTCTTTTCGCATACCTTGTTAACGTTTAACGTATTAAGTAGTTTAATTCTTGTGTGGTTGCTACTTGTATTTCCTCTTCAACGCTTCAATTACAGCTGCTAATAACCCGAAGCAATTATTCATAAATATTTGTGCAAATGCGTTTTATATACTTACACAGTCCACGAGATGTTAATCAAGAATTTATAAAGATATAAATATTAATTTGGATTAATTATTGCCCGTCACCCTTCTCAGAATATTTACAAGCTTTGTCATACGAATACTCATAATATAGATAAACAAGTATTAATGAAAATAAACTCTGACATGCGTCAGGGCTCAAATTTAAACGAAAATGTATATTTCATGTGTAACCTGAGCGAACGTCGCTGAACAAAAAAAAACAACTGCTTTCGACGATAAAACCACCGTTAAAAGAAGAGAGAAACTGCATCGGTTGTATAATAATTCGTTTAACCATTTCGAAATACGCCCGTATTTGCTCGACCATATTTGGTAACCGTGTATATATAGTTGTACACACACACACAGGTAACTAAGATATATACAAATATTCCGGACCATTATCTCTTACAAAGGACAGACACCGCGCTTCCATTTTCCAGTCAGATGCACTCAAAAGGATGATCTTAGGCCCGGTTTTTTTAGGCATTGTTCGTGCCGGGGCGTGTCCTTCGAGAAATATCAGTTAGATAATTCAACAACAAAGAAACGATGCTGTACGGGCTCTCGTTTCTGAAATAAGGACGTTGTTGGCTTTCAGCGTTCCTCCTTTTATCGATATTTATTCGTTGTTGCATTAAAATATTATGTATCGCACAAAAGAAAATAAATACAGACATACATACATATGTAGGATGGTATGCTCGAACGGCAGATGTATGTATCGGGTAGATTATCCCAAATGTCCCCATATTAATGATTAATTTTTGCGGCAGCTGATAATGTGCAAGTATAATGATACAATATTTACTTTGAAATTCTATTTGTTCACTTAATGAAAAAGTATCGATAAATAAAACAAAAAAAATGAATGGAAATTTTGGTATTGTCCCAGTAAATGAAAATATTTACATTTAATATTAAATTTAACTATGCTGTATCGGAAATTCTTAATGTAACTTTGCATTAAAATTGCCAAATTATGAAATCAATCAAAAGTATCTAGACTAATAAAATAATAAAATAAATGTTTCTTTCAATAATAATAATAATTAATAATTTATTAAATGCCATGGTTGAGATAGAACATGGACATTGTCAAATATAATGATAAAAATGGTTACAATTTAAAACATTAAATATTAATAAATAAAATTACACATAAAAAAATATAATGAAAAGAAGCCAGACAGTTAATATTCCATAAATTCCTCTATAATAAGTTTCTTCATGGAGGATTTTTTTAATTTGAATTCGAATGTGATAGTTTCGTTATAGAATACTATTGCCTTTTAACTAGGATTCGTCTTGTAAAACGTCGTTGTATGTGAAGGTACTCTTATAAGGTTTGACCATATCACGTGTGCAAGGTTTTATAAATATCTCAAATGTTTTAATAAAAACCTTCTCATTGGTTTGATAAAAAAAAATTATATATATATTTATTTTTTTTGGCAGAGGCAAACTATTTAATTATTTAAAGATAGGACGACGATACAATGGATACACGCTTCTACATGCTTCTAAATATATGTTTTTGTAATAAAGATAATCTTTAGCACTGATGAACCCCAAAACATTAGACCATAACTATGATGTGACTAAACGTATGCAAAGCAAAACAATCATTAATGGGTGCACATTCATGATACTACAGAGGTTACGAATAATTAAAAATTGCATACAAAGCAGTGCATAGTTTACCCTCCAGCGTTTGGCAATGATTATTTAATTTTATGTTACGGTCAAGAATGAACCCCAAAAGTTTACTACCTTACTATCGAGATCTTACTATCGACCCGATTATTATCTAATGTAATCAACCAAAATAAAGTAAATGTATCTAATGGTGATTTTATGTCCATAATTGGGTTAGACCTTCAGTATGAAAAAGGTGTAGAAAAAGTAGTAGTGTAACCCAACGTTGAAAGGTGTTAGTGTCCATCGATCCATCAGTTTTCAAATTTTTAACCTTCGACTATGGCATTTTTCAATTTAAAATAATTCATGCACCTAAAGAGGGCAAAATGCCAAAACCGATAGTGCAGAAGTTTTTATTAATAGATGCAGTAAATAAAAAAATGAGAATTTAATAACTGGGGAGCATTTTTCTGCACCTTTTCCAAACTAAATGTTACTAACTAACTGATATTTAATCACATATACTTATTTAAATCATCTTACCAACAATCTGTGTAAATTAAATCTTCCTGTGAATCTTTTTTGTCATTGGAATATTTATTTTGAAAAGAATAAAGCATAAATAAAAACATTCTGCTGCCAGATTCGAACCCAATTACACGGATTACATGCCAGGCGGTTTACCATTACGCTATTATGGGTTTATAATTATGGGCTCTAAAAAATTAAGGTCTAACCATCTATGGCTAATATTTTACAAAAGTACTGCCCTATCAACTGTGAAAACCGTAACCAAATATGAGCCGTTACTGAGTTATAAAAAGATGCTCATATTTCAAAATCTAATTCTTGTATATTGGTACTAGAACCTTGGTTGGTAGTTGCCAATCCCTCTTTTGACAAAGATATCTGGTATAGAGCAAAATTATTAGGCAATTACATACTAGAATCTCGCTATGACGTCCATATTAGCAAATGTGAAAGGATTTTCCTCAAACAAGATGATGTCCATAACGTAATATTTGCAGATTTTTACTTTATCCCTTGTTTATTAATTGAACTTTTTTAATGGAACTTAATCTGAAAGATCTCATATTTTTGGTATGGCGCGGCCACAGGTCTTTGGGGGAGCCATACCCATTTGGTCTAAGTTCTTATCTATTCGAGTAAGCGTACATAATACTCTCATAAATGCATTGACTCACGCACATCAAAATGCTCATACTCTTAAAAAGTGGTCTACACGTCTCCCAAGAATGAGCATTATTCAAAATTCTAACTGCGCGCTTTTGCAAAATTAAGACCCTACAAAATAAAATACTATAACACATAACACTACGGAAAAGACCATAATATGCTAACAACAGATCTTCTTTGGTAACGGTTTATGCTAAAACGTTTTAGTAAATATATACAACTGGATAGTCTCTGTGTTAGGTTACTAATATGGACCTACCATGTTAATCTATCATCTAATATTATTTCTAGATATTTGATCGGCATGTTTAAACTAAGATCAATGTGGGGATTTAAAGTAGAGATTAGAAAAAAAAATTGACTTCAGCCTGTAATAGCGCCACATGGGAGAGCTCCTTCAAAGCGTCCGAATATTGGTCAGACGCTAAAATACAGGTGTCGTCCGCGTAAGTTATGTGTTTTGAAAACACGCAATCGCTCGTGTCGTTAATGTATAAAATGAACAGTATTGGCCCCAAAATGGAACCTTGACGTACACCATAGTCAATAGGTCGCATAGACGATTTGTCATCCCCACAATCCACAATCTGTGATCTTCCCGATATATAACAAAAGATAAAGCTCTCCTCCGAAAACCAATTTCCTCAAAGTTAAACAGCAGCAGGTCATGTGAAATTCTGTCAAAAGCTTTGGTAGGGTCGATAAATTGTGCCGCAACCATATTTTCTTTTTCTAGTTCATTTGATATATGTATTAAAATATCTAACAAAGCCGTTTTAGTGGTCTTATTTTGCCTGTGTTAGTATCTCTGTAAAGGGTTTCCTTCCTCTAAATAATTCATCAGTCTGGTTTTGAAAGCCAATTTAATAATTTTTTAAAGTACATGTACTAATGATATTGGTCTATAGTTTTCTGGAGCATTCTTAATTCCATCTTAAAAAATTGGCGCAATTCTAGACTTTTTCAAGCATGCGGGAAAGACACCCTCGCTAAAACGATAATTAACTAAATGTGTTATGGTGAAAGTTCTGTTTTGGCTAATTTTAAAAAGTTACTTTTCAAATTGAAAAAATCTCTAGACCTGCTACTGCTTAGAGTATTTATATAGTTTATGATCTCTGTCTCGCTTCCCGGTAATAGACAAATGGACGATACATGGGTAATGACGAACAAAAACTGGAAATCTGGGAAAGAACATGTTTGAGAAACATCTTCGGAGGTGTAAGAACAACAGAAGGTGAATGGAGAAGACGCACAAACAGTGAGGTAATCAACCTGTACAAAATAGTGAAAATAACGCAAAAGATACCAGCATAATGAACGAGATAGTTAGGACATCACCCGAATACCCGAACAAAGAATTGTAAAAAATAGTGTATGAAGGGGAACGCGCGAGAAGGAGAAGAGGAAGACCAAAGAAAACTGGCTGGCAAAAGTAAAAGCGGACATAAGTGCAGTGAACATAAAGAAGTGAGAAAAAAGTGAAAAAAAAAGAAGTGGAAATAAATAGTGAATAGAAGCCAAGGGCCTCCAAGGCCTGTAAAGCTAACTTAAATATAGGTATTATGTTTTCATCTATATACTATTATTTATTTAAAAAAATATACGAGCTAATGCAATTATAACACCACTAATGTTAAAGTTTACTGCACCTAATTATTTTTATTGTATATGATTGAAAATTTTTCTTATACATATATAGTTAGCCATAGACTAAATGTGCAATACTTAATATCCTTCTACTATATGGTGAAACTTTTTTAGCTTTGCACATTTATATGGAAGTATACAATATAGTGTCGAAAGGGATATATTTTATCTCGTATACGCTCGTTTCCTTAGGATTTTAAGAAGAAATAATTGAGCACGGAAGCAACACAGGTTATAGTGACCAGACCATATAAATATACTAACAATAAAAGAAACAACTCCGAAGCGCCGTACAGCTTCTATTCGATCCGATCGTTGGTAAAACAGGTATGCAGCAATATCTCAAATCCACTATAATCGCTCCAGGCGTTGCATAATTTATCGCCCTCTATATCGCGGTGTTTATTACGCAAATAGAAGATACCGTACACGGGACGTTATCGAACAAAAACGAACACCACGTATACGACGGCCCATCGTCAAGCCAATAGAAGACCAAAGTCAGCGCCGAGTTCAAATGGCGAACACGTAAAACCGTCTCGTCCCACATAAAGTAATTTCAGGCTATTATTTAGACGGAAAGTATAAATCACACTGTTGGGCATCGTCTGCAAAAGGTACCGCGCGTACCGTTGCGATAGCCATTGCGTGATACTGCCCGATGTTCGACGCCCGGACTGGAAATGGCAAATTGTTGCTATCGAGCTCTGCTTGTTATGAACTAGCCTATATAGGGTGACTTGTAAGCGGTTCTCTTGAAAACTTACTTGCAAAAAAAAGAGTCGTAAAGTTACTATGGGAAAATTTAAATACTGTGATTTTGCAAAAAAATTCCAAATTCGAATAGTTAACGAAATTCATTGGAAGACTTTACTAACTTTCTACTTACTAACTAAAAAAAATTAAAATCTTTTAGTTAGCATTTTTTACATTAAAACATATATAAGAAAAAATAATCCGGGCCAATATCGTATTACAACGACGAATTTTACATATCAAACTTACATTTCCAGAAACAAATTTAAATAACCTGACCTTCACGACTCAATTCTGAAAATTAATCATGCAACTCTTCTTGTTGCATAACTAGTGTACAGTGCCTGTTAGGAGACCAGTTACGATGTGAAAATAATTTCTATTGAGCTGCAGTAGTTCTTCAGCCTTCTCTTTTGAAGGTCCCTTAATAAAGGTCCTAAAATGAATTTACCTGGTTGCACTATTCCATCAGTGTTCTTTATGTTTCTTTTTGACCTAACTTTTTACCTGCTATCGTGCTCTGTTTTTAGACACTTTTAGAACAGGTTCTGGGCCTATATATTGAGCAGATGATCCCTTTCTTGTTAACTCATCGCCTTTTTCGTCTCCTTCGATTGCTACATGTTCGGGCTCCCACAGCAAAGTTATTGACAGTGATAGTAAAAAAAAACATGTACAATGAATGCATATCAGTAATGTATAATCAGAAATAAATTAACAAATACCTTTAAAGCGGTGATTTATTATCATCACCAATTGTTGCCAATCATGACGACTTTCCTTGACATTTAAAGAGGTTTTAATAATGGTACCACAAATTCAATTATCGAAGAAAAGGCGTTACAGTAAAGCTTCTGCAGTAGAGAAAAGCCAACCTAGAAGCCCTTACTGTGAGCTATCCTGGTGGACAACCTAGTAGTGTAAACAAGCAGCTATCAGTCAATGCTCAGAAAACACAAGTTGTCACGTTCACGAGAAAAAAGGATGCTAAAACGCTTACATCCAGTTATAGGAAGTGAAAGAATTTCATATATTAAAGAGGCGAAATACTATGGGGTATGGTTTGATCAAGGACTCACATAGAACCCACATATCCAGAATACAATCAACAAAGTCACTGCCGCTCTAGGCAGGTGCAGGGAGCTTGTTTGGACGAAAGTAGATCCACGATAACATATGGAGCAGTAGTAGACCAAAACACCAAGTGACGTATAAAGATTATCATGTCTGTGTGCCTCGGCTACTATCAAATCGACTCCAACTTCCACAATTGAAGTAATTCGAATTTTGGGCACTGCCAGATCTATGGCACCTATACTTATGCACCGATAAATAAATCGCACGGTGCTGTCTATAAAAAACTAAATGATGAACTTAAGGAGGCACCTCTTATGGGGATGCCAAGAGACGCCATGGTTCAGAAATTCCATATAGATAAAAAGTATCAGCTTATAATATTAGATAAGGACTGGAAGAAAGGTACTCCAGTAAGAGTGCGCTCGAGCTGGTATATACACAGCTCTAAAATTGACTATGGCGTTAATACATAGGTCTAATTAAAAGAGCATATTAAAGGACAAATAGATCTGAAAAGGTCATGGTGAAATAAGTCCATATCGCCATTCCATCTGTAAACTAACTGATGTCGAACGCTTTACCAATAAAACCTATATGTCCGGCCTTACAACCCGTGGGTGGCGAATTCCGTAATAGTAAGTCATTGAGCTTATCATTATTTTTGGTCAATCGAGACGGATTTGCACGACATTCTCAACACTGGAATCAATCAAAGATATATATAAATATAATCTTAAATTGCTGAAAATGAAGAAAATTTCAATCAAATCGGATATCACCAGAACAGTTCACTAACTAAAAACAACTTTGATACGCTTGGCCTCAAGAATAGAACAAGGAAGCTTACTCCTGCTCTTGACCAGTTTGAAGATATTTTATCACACATCGAATTTTTGGAGGATCTTGAATTTTAAGAGGAGGAAGACAGTACTCTTTAACATGTCACAGCAATCTTTAAATTCAAATATTCGTTTACCGACACTTAATCTTCCGAGTTTTCTGGCCGCTATAATGAATCCTTGAAACGCAAATTTTCGATCCGCTAATATCGATGTACCGTTGTCATACAAAACTAATAATTTGCCTAAAGAAAGAATAAGCAAAATCTGCACCATTCAGGCGTCATTTCAAAGCAATATGTTTTCTATATTAAACTCATTAGAATTATCGCTTTTTGTCTGAGGATCACCTCAAAAATCAAATCGCGATTACGTAATACCGACTTTGGCATTAAAATCGGTATTTCATTGAATTAAGAGCTAGATGTAGCTCGCATAGAACTATTACAGCTGTCCCAAAGAGAGCAGTTTTCAGGAGAATTTAAAACACTGAAGCAACCAGGCTCACTTAACCGAAAAAGCGGAATCTGGGCATTAAATCCAGTTCCAGATGATGAGGATTTAATTAGAATTAGTGGACGCACAACTATCGTACATGTAGAAACATCCCATCACTGTTTTTCCTGCTAAATATTTACCTTTCAAACTGATTATAAAATACTTTACTCCACGCTGGAATAGGAGGAATTATGGTAGTTTGGCCATTTTCTTTAAAAGGCACTGTGAAAAACATCATCAACAAATGCACAACGCGGTGTGTTTCAAGATAAACCCCACAAATACGACCCAACTTAATGGGATGATTTATATAAATATATCGGTATATCGCCTGTAAACAATTTTATTATTGCTAGCAGTTTTTACGAAGAGGACGTTTCCTCGGTTATAGTTTTACATTCATTCTTCATTCTTCGCTTGAACTTGGTGATTTCACTGTTCTAATTTTAAAATGTTTGTTCCTGTTTTTGGTTTTGTCCTAAATGTTTTTATAATAACTCATTACTGCTAATTTACATTCAACCAAGTAAGTATTATCATCGCTTTTTGTCTTCTTATTGTAATTGTCCCCTACTTTTAGTTTTAATTTGCTGGTTCTAACTTTGTGCACCCAGTGATGAAGACTAATTTGTTAGTTTAAACGTTTGGACTAATGTGACACGTTAGTTATGTGTTAATAATTAACTAATATAATTATTTAGCCATATTCCACCAAGGATTTTATTTCTTTCCACAAGTATTGCCTACAAAAAAAAAAACAACTACCATTTCATATAAATATATGTAATGCAAATATGAATCAATATGAATCAATTTATCTTAACAAGCCACAATTTTTTCTGTATCCTATGCAAAGAGAAATACTTTAAATTTGCTACATGTCCTGTCTTTACTAATACTATCGCGAACAACGTATTCAACGTAACGTATCGTATAGATAAAAAGATCGTCGTGTAACGTAATAGTTACTGTGACACGCAAATACCAGTTACAGCGCTCTTACGTACGGCTACCCGAATGTAAACCTACTCGTAAATAAATAATAATTCCGGTAATGGATAGGCATATTTACCTAGCACTGCCAATCTAATTTATATCTTCATAACGATCTCGCTCATTACGGCAAATGTTGCGTAAAGCAACGTTAAGTTATAAACAAAATTGGAATGTCAGGTGTGAAATTACCAAGCACGCACTACGGAAGCTTAGGCGTATATCTCATGGTGATTATTAGATTTAACTGAAGGCGAAACAGAGAATTAGATCAGTGCTTTAAAATTTATTTGTCTCACGCGGAAGCATATACAAATTGGAATGCATCGTGGCGGTCGACCTACATGACATATTTGACTGTGCAAATGGAATGGCTTAACATACATATAGTAGAATAGACTGTTTTCAAAATTAAAATGAAGCAATGTCGCATTTGTATTCTTTCTATTTTTCCCCCATATAAAAATTTAATTCGAATAATACTCTTAACTTCAGATGATTTCCATTATTTATTTAATTTTATTATTTGCGGTTTACAGGCGGTGCATAAATATTTTCTTTTTATAAACTTAAATGGAAATGATTTTATAACGAATAGATTAAAAACGGCGAACAGTCGAAAACCCCGCTACACAAAAAAAAACACAAACAACGAGGAACTTTTGGAAGATACAGAGTTTAAAAATTTGCAGCTTCGAAAACCCTAAAGAAAGAAATTTGGTGAGAGACGTAAAAGCCAAACCACTGAGGGTAATGAGAAGAGTATCGAGAATTAAAAATACCTGACGAAGATCCTAAAACATCACCGCAAACCTCGAAGAAATCCAAAGGAAGTATCAGCAATGCAGAGTCCAGATTACAGATGACGGTAATAGACAAGCGTCATCTGGAAAACACAACGAATCAAGAGCAGATGAATCTGAATGAAGAACGACTGCTTGGGATGTACGATTACTCCGAGTAGAAGCATCAATTTCATGCAATTCACCAAGAAAATCTTCACTAGAATAGTATTATAAATGAACTTTCACGGCCAAAACACAAGAACATAGTTCAAGGCAAAAACACCCGTAACGTACCTTTGAAAAGGCACGGATTTAAGTACTATTGTATCTAAAGACCTTCCAAAGGGATCAAGGATCTAG
This sequence comes from Protaetia brevitarsis, assembly GCA_004143645.1. NCBI lineage: Eukaryota > Metazoa > Arthropoda > Insecta > Coleoptera > Scarabaeidae > Protaetia > Protaetia brevitarsis. The sequence goes on along the minus strand of RXPK01003105.1, from coordinate 2,983 downwards.
CCCTGAATCCGAGTCACCAGGAACCAGTAAGAGCAAGGTAAGAAGTTTGGGGTGTTGGATGTTTTTGAACTGATTTATAGTAGAACCTTGGAAATACCCAGAAATACTTATAAATAATTACGTTAACCAAATTTGATCGCAGACAGAACAAGCCATGGCACAAAGATATGTCAAAGGATTTAACTATCGCATTGGTATATTTAATTTGATGACCATGACTTGCCACGAACCAAAGACTGACTAGGGAGCTTATATTTATAGCAGAACTAGGTATAGAATTAGATACAAAAAGCCAAGAGGCTGCAGTGTTTCTGGAGACACTGTGTCAGACGGCAGCCACCAAGCAAAAACATGGATATTGTTTTTCAAATCATATAATTTTGCTTTATGACGGCGGACAGCACCCTACTTTCATATGCAAAACAAGTAGACACAAAATGAACAATTAAGATTGTAATTTGTTAATTTAACAATATCATCGGACAAAGTTCTATCTGTTATTAATAATAAGTTAAATTTAACATTTAAATTTGCTGAATGGACAACCACACCGAAGATAAAATTTTACTATTATTGAGTCAAATTTGATATTTTGACTTATTAATTTCACAACATGGTAAAATATAACATTTTATTAAATTGCTAGTCAAATTTTAACGAAAAGCGGTATAGAAAAAACGATAAAAAAAGAAAGATTATAATGATTTAATTTTTGATACGAGTCAAAGAGCATTTGAAAAGTTAGAAACCAAGCATTCGGCAAGCATCTTAATGAAAATGATCACCATTTCAATGTTGATAATAATTTCCGTATATTACACACAGCTAAAAAAAATAATATACTAAATAACTTAGAATTCCTGCAAATTTTAGGAAAGCAAGTAACGGATAGAAATTGTTCATTCAATTTTCAGCTGATTTTCGAATTTACTCCCATATTTCAAGTTCTGTTTGATAGATAGCGCTGATGTATATGGTTCCTCCGTTGCGGGCTCTTTCTTTTGTTTTATTGGTTGTATTGCCTTAACTTTTACTATTAATTCGTAAAGCTCATCCTAGAATTTTAGAGTTCATTTTAATTTATACAAAAAATAAAGTTGAATAAAGTATAAATTATTGTTAACTCAAGTTTTCCTTTAACGCGTTAATATAATAATTTTTACGATTTTATTTTATGTATTTAGTGGTACGTATTCAATTGATATATAATTCTAAGTTTTTCATAAACTCCAACTTCCTTTACTCATTATCCAATTACTTATACATACATTATTAACACTTTATTTAACTGAAACTTAATTAATTTATAAGATATACTTTTTTGTCCTCATTAATAGATACCTTTTTGTTGGTAATACTTTAATTGTATTATAATGATTCCTTTAAACATTATTACTTAGTTTTGACTTTCGTTGCATTAGTTCCTTGTTAGCTTGTAATATTTTGATTTTTAATGTGATTAGTTGATTGGTGCATTCACTGCTTAATTTGATATCTTCTAGCGGTCCTGATGATATAAACAAATTTTATGAAACCTGTCGTAAGTTTTCAATACTTATTGTACAGGAATTTATGAAGTAATGACGCCGTTTGTTTTGTTATTCTGTGTCTGTATTACATTTTTTGTTATTAACAATCATAGGGAAATTATTAAGTTAGAGTGGAAACATTTCAATTGTTATGGAATCTGTACAGTATAGTGAACCCAAAATGAGAAGTACATAAGTCGTCATATCCGTTTTGAGCGCTGGAATCGTCGGAAGAGTTTATTATACTAGCTTTAGGGGTGTTCCTGTCACTCTGACAGAAGTATTTAATGTAATTTCTATCGTAAAAAAATCACCTCCACCACTAATGACTTTCAAGTTCTCTATTCTACGTCGACATTATGATGACGGCATATGTACTTCTCATTTTGGGTTCACTCTACTTAGAATAGGTAGCCTCGTGTAATATCTTTTAGGTGGAGCTCGGGGTTGGGATGATTTGTAATTTTTTAGCTTTTCATAAATAAAGTGTGTAAGAAAAGAGTTAAAATTGGTATGGAATTTCGAACAGTGTAGCGAATGTATTTTCTTGCACTAATTATATTTCGTTCCTTTTTTTATACAAAATCTGCAGAAAAGACCACAATGCTAATAATCATTACGCAAGCAACAGTCTAGACAACATTAAAACCGGTCAGCGCTGTAAAGCATGGGAAAAGAGTTGGGAGCCGTTGCGAAAAGTAGCCACGAGCTCAAAAAATAAATAGCGAACAACCTGTTGCCGCAGCTGAAACGGTAATTACCGTTTAAATGACGAGTGTCAAACCGGGCAAACCCACCACACGAACCCGGAGCTGACAGCTCTGGTACGGCCCAGCCAACATGATAATGATACCTTTAATTAGGTGCGTTTTGATGAGTTGATGTTTACTCAAAAAATGCATGATCTACCTTCAAGCCTGATGAACTTTGGTGCGGTGAGGTTCACGTGACGTACACATATCACACACACAACAGCGTTCTTCAGATTACTTCCTCGCGGGTATATGTATTCTCATGCGATAATTAAACTGCCCGCTCCGTGGATTCAGTATAGGAAAAGAATCTCCACGAGTTCCGACTTCATCCGGTATACACGAGATTTGTGTGGAGATATTTGCGATTGAATGGTTGGATGATTGATTAAATATTGAATTGACAAGTTAACTACTCCCCTGTGCGTGTTTTGCCTGCTCAGATGCTGTAATTATTATTTGAAAGATTGTACATACATCCATTTGAATTGTAAATTTTGTGAAAAAAATATAGTACAACATAAATTTGCATACAATCAAACATTTGCTTTGAGTTTAGGAAGCTTTCTGACCATTGCGCATCTGAAATTCGAAACATCCAGTTATGAAAAGGATCTTTGAGAAATGCAGTGCATAAGAGCACTTGGCGGCCGTGTTATATGTTATTTTCAATCTATAGTTTTTATTTCTCAACGGGGATAT